>JASAOO010003442.1:0-62191 GCA_030849075.1 Zelonia costaricensis | reverse complement strand
CCTGACGGTGTCGGCGTGGTGCATCCAGGTGATCGGCCTCATCCTGCTGATCGTGGCTTAGACTCAGAGGGACCATCTCGGCGGCGAGACGCGTGAAGACAGGGGAGGCCAGGGGTGGTGGTGGGCGGGGGTTGCCATGGGTTGTGGGTCGGCGGGTAGCAGGCGGCTTGCGGTAGAGCGCAGGTGAATCAACGCGCGCATCCGTAGCCGGTTTAGCTGACTCTCCCTCGACGTCTGCGGGTTTTGTGTGTGCGCGACCCGTGTCTCCCCTCGTCCTGCGTGACCGCCGACGTGCTCTGTCGCGCACGTGGCCTTTGCCCCTCGTATTTGCCGGAGTCGGAACACCCTCCCGTAGTTCTCCGCGTCCCGGCTCCTTTTCTTCTGTCCTCTTGTAATCCTCACACAAGTCAGGAAGCACTGTGCCCTCGACATCCGCAAAACAAAGGCATCTTAGCCGGCGCAAACGCACTGGCAGTCCCACACATGTTCCCTGATCACCACCTTGAAGATCGTGGAAGGAGTCTGCAGCGATGGAGCAGCGGCCGCGTGAGGAGCGTCTTGTGCGCAATTCACGTGACCTGCTGCCCCTTCCATCGTGGTGGGTTGGTGCGCACCCTTGAGAAGCTGCTGCGGTGTGTCGACGGCTCTTTGGTGTCTTTTTTCTCTTGGCGTGGGGTACCTCTTTTCCTTTTTTTCTTTTCTTCCGAACTCCGAAAACGAATTTCTGCCTTCTCTTTTTTCTTGTCACGCGACTCTTCCTTCTTTCTTTTGCTGACTCCCTCCCACCACCCNGGGCGTGCGAGTGTGTGTGTGTGTGTGGACGGGTGAGTGTGCGTGCGTACGTGTGCGTATGTGAGTGTGTGGGGTTTGGTAGGTGTAGCTTGAGGGAGTGTATGTGCGTGTGTTTGCGTGTGTGTGTGTGTGAGGGTCGCTGTGTCCCAACCCCCTCTCTCGCCTCTATGTGTCTCCCCGTCCCCAGCCCCAATTGGAGGAAACACTCAAAAGATCACCCTCCCCCCTTTTCAAACCGCCTCTGTTCGTGCTTTCTGTTTACTCCTCTTTGCTCCCCGGTAATGACACGCGCATCACGCCTCCTAGCTTCCCCCTCCGACCCTCCCTCGCCCGCGTTTTCGCACTTTTTCGCTCCCTCCACTCCCTTTCCTCCCCTCCTCCCTCCCCCTTCATCTGGCTTCGCGGCGGTGCACTCACGGCGTGTGCGTGTGCGTACGTGCGTTTCTCATCTCGTCGTGCATCTGCACTGCACCGGCACCCCCCTTTCCCTTTCTCCGCAGTCACCGCCCCATCCCCCTCCCCTCCGCATGGTCGGGCGTCGGCGGAGACGGCGGTGCAGGAGGGAGGAGGTGAGGCGGGTGGGGAGAAGGAAGGCGGGGGAGGGAAGGGAGTCTGACGGGATGGGTCGCCGGGTCAGCGGCGGCCGTGGCGGCGTGATTCAAAAGACGCTCTCTTCTTCTGTTTGTCACTCTTGTAAGTGCAAAAATGGCCAAAAGAGTGGAGCATAAGAGAAACAACAACAAAAAAAGGAAACAAAACGAAGGCGCACTTGGGGACACATCGCGCAAAAGACTGGCCGCTCCCTCCTCCGGCGCTGGCGGTGCACCGCGGAAGGGGGGGGGGTGCGGCGAGGCGCAAGCGACTACCCGAGAAAAAGGCGGACATGCGCCGACACGCCACGGAATCGGGCACGGATTCGCAAGGCGGCATCAGCCCAAGAAATTACGGGGCGGGTGGGTGGTGCGGGGGGGGGCAAGATGCCAGACAGAGAGGATCCACGACTCGGCAACGCACGTGGGTGCAGTATTGCTCGTGATTTCCTTGTCACGTCAGGCTGCAAGAGTTGCAAGCGTCGCAGTCAAACGTTGCCAAGCTCCCATTGCCGTGGCGGACTCGAGTACAGCGAGAACAACAACGAAAAGAGCGTCTGGTGTTGATCTCGGGGAGGCGGAGCTGCCCTGCAGCACCTTTACTGCTGGTTTTCACCCCCTTCTCCTCTTTTTGTTTTGTCGTGTCTTCTGTTTCCACACACACACACTCACTTCTCTGGCCGCCACACACTACCTCTGCGTCGCGCTTGCGTCACCGTGTGCAGCTAAGTAGCATAAGCGTCCTGTCACGAACACGCAGAGTCTCCCCCCTTTTCGGAGGTGCACGTCTCTCTGTCTCTCATACACTCACTCACACGTCTGAGCCTCTCTGCGTTTTCTCCCGCCACACTCGTCGCTTGACCACAGAGCTTGTGCCTCTCCGCGTTCTCGTCTAGCTCCATCCCACCCCCATCGCCCCGCACATCAGCTTCACCTTCCCCACCCCCGTCCCCTCGTCAGCAATCATGGGCCGCAAGAAGTCCTTCTACGACCAGGAGTACAGCAAGCACATTGGTGCGGTGATCATGTGCATTGCCTCCTTCGTGGCCGTCGCCCTCGCCACCTGCGGCACGCCGCTCGGCATGCTGATGATCCGCAACTGGACGCCGGGCCTGCCGGCCAGCGGCGGTGACTACATCTCCCGCCCCTGCTACACGCTGTGGGGCAAGCGCAACAACTGCTGGAACGCGAACTACTCGATGCGCATCACGGACCCGCTCATCTCGCAGTGCGGCGACATTCGCACCCGCTTCGAGGCGGCTGAGGCGTTCAGCATTATCGCCCTCTTCGCCCTCCTCTTTGTGTTCGGCACGGCGTGGTACAAGATTTGCGGGTCTGAGATCAAGTCGACGGTGTCCATGCTCTCCGTCTTCGCGATCGGCGCGACGACCGTGCCGTGGGCGATCGTGACGTCCTTCTACCACACCCCGTACTGCGGCCTCACTTTCCTCACGCACCACGAGACCACGTTCGGCGCCGGCTTTGCACTGCTCGTGGCGTCCTTCGGTGTCCAGGTGATTGCCCTCATCCTCTTCATTGCCCTCGAACCGGAGGGGACCAAGCAATCGTCTAACGACAGCAAGGCCGAGTCCGACGCTTCGTCCACCCCCGTGGACTCCAACTGAGGACCTGCACGCCTCCTCCTCCCCCCTCTGCCGTCCCCCTCCCTTCCTGCGGTCCCGGCGTGCACAAGGCGGCGCTGGGTGGGTGGAGTAGGGGGAGGCTGAAGAGAAGAGCGCATACGCAGGAGCAGCACAGCGCGCCACCATGTACTAGCTGTTTTATCTTGTCGTTAACATGTAACAAAAGGAAAAAAAGAAAGGGAACGGCCCCGGACGATGATGCACGGCGAGCTGCCCACCCTTAGCCTTGCGGAGAACCACCGCTTCCGCTGCGGCTTCGCCTGTGTGTGTTTGCTTGGCTCGTGAGATGGCGTGGCGCGTCGGTGCGTGTGGCGTGTGATTGAGGTCGGTCCCACAGAATCGTTCATTCACACTTTACACAACCCGAGGTGCCCACATCGGTGCCCACTGCACCCCTCCCTCACGGCGGGAAAGCGCCAAGCCCCGCTCGCTTTCGCCCGCTCTACGTGTCTATTCTCGTTTTCTCGGCAGGTGCGTCGCGGCTCTCGCCTCCCCTCTTTTCGCAGCTCGGCCCCGCACTCTCACGTCCACCTCTTCACGAACACGCGCCCCTCACAAGGAAGGTGCGAGGAGGAGGGGAAGAGGGTGCGGGGAGGCAGGCGGGGGAAGGGGAACGGGGCGATGGGCATCTCACGCACGGGACTGGCGGGCTGACGAGGGCGAGACGGAGAGGGGGAAGCGAAGGCGGAGGCCACGGGTGACGGGAGCAGCCGCACGCCACACGCATCACCAAACACGCACGGGCCGTGACAGGCACAGGACCACACCCCGCACACCAGGTGTGAAGAGTGGAGCCTGAACGCGTGCCTGTCTGCGTTGGTTTTGTGCGTGCGCGTGTGAGATGTGTGTGGGTGTGTGTGTTTCTGAGTCTGCAGCTGGTGCGGAGGTAACGGCTACTAACTGGGACACAAATTAGGGACAAAGAAAAACGGTTCAGGTGAACTAAGGCGCGGCGCACACCCATGCCTTCACTCGGAAACGGTGCTGCTGCGTACACGTGCGTGTACTAGAAAAAAAAAAAACCATTTAACGGCAAATAGAAAACGGACAAACACAACAGGACGCCGACCTCCCGTCCCTTCTCTCTTCTCCTCTCTTCTTTTTCTGAAGCGAAGAAACAACAAAGGTGGATGAGAGAGAGATGTGAGCGTCTCACGGCTCACCATACGCGGCAGGCGTCTCCGTTGCCCCTCCCCCCTCCTCCTCCTTCTTTCTCTTCTCTTTTGTCCTCTTTCCCTTGTTTCTGCGTTTGCGTGCCTGTGTGGGTGGGTGGCGTGTGCGTGTCGGTGTCTGGCATGCAGAACTGCGAGGGAGGGGGGAGCTTTGCGCTTCGCTATATGCGTGTCTCTCCACGACGGTGCAGCTCTTCCAGTGCTTGCGCGCGTCACGGAGATGTCGCCGCCTTCAAGGGCGTCTCAGCGCAGACGCACCCACCCACCAGCCCACCAACCCGGTGTTTGTCCCGGGGAGGACGCGCAGAATGAGTGCGTACTGTAACGAGGTTTAGGAATACCCCAAAAAGGAAACAGAACAATTGGAAAAGGCGCAACCACCGCTAGTCGGCTGGTTGGCGCGCACGGCGAGAACGGGGCGCTCATCCTGTCCTGCGAGGACCACACGCCGGACCCTCTCTCCACGCGACACGAGGAGTGTTCCCTGCACCCCCAGGTGTGTGTGTGTGTGTGTAAGCACACTCGCCACGTCAGCAGCAGGGATGGGGGGTCCGTGAGGTGCTCTCTCTCTCCTTCGGCGTCCCGCGCGCCCCTGCGTGGCCCGCTGGGAGTTCAGGAGGAGGAGGAGGAGAGGAGAGGCGAAGGGGTGCTTTGCTGAGCTGTCGCGCCCTCATAATAGCAGCAAGGGAGAGAGGAGGGGGGGGAGGGGACCGACGCTGTGGCGCTGCAAGGCACTCGGGTCCTTGTGTTGTCTGCGTTTCAGCGTTTTGCCGACCCTCTCCGCACCACCTCTGTACTGCTGTCGTCCACCTTCCTTTTCTTTTTCTCCCCTTTCCGCTTTGCCTCCCGCAACGGCACAAGTTGCCCACGATCTCTCCCAGTCACATACTTGTGTCCCAATAAAGCCGTTTTCCGCTTTAGACCAGCCGTCCCACATCCCTCTTTTTTGTTTTTCGGTTGAACTCCACATCGAGGCGCCACCTCGCTCAGTTCATCTCCGTCACCATGTCCGCCGCTGCCCTTCCCCAGCTGTACATCCAGTGCAACCCGCTGCTGGACGTCTCGGCTGCCGTCGATGACGCCTTCTTCGACAAGTACAAGATCGCGAAGGCCTCCGCCTGCCTGATGGATAAGGAGCAGGAGGGCATCTTTGCGGAGCTGGAGCAGCTGCCGAACGTGACGTACGTCGCGGGCGGTGCGGGGCTGAACACGGCGCGCGTGGCGCAGTGGATGGCGCAGGCGCCAAAGGGGTCGTTCGTGAACTACGTGGGCTGCGCTTCGGACGACAAGTACGGCAACCTGCTGAAGGCCGCGGCGGAGAAGGACGGCGTGAGCATGCACCTCGAGTACACGGCAAAGGCGCCGACGGGGTCGTGCGCGGTTTGCATCTCTGGGACGGAGCGGTCGCTGGTGGCGAACCTGTCTGCGGCGAACCTGCTCTCCGCCGAGCATATGCACAGCAGCGACGTCGTGGAGACGCTGCAGAAGTGCAAGCTCTTCTACCTCACCGGCTTCACTCTGACGCTGGACATCGCGTACGTGCTGCAGGTTGCCGAGGCCGCGCGGGCGGTGGGCGGGCAGTTCACGATGAACCTGTCGGCGCCGTTCCTCCTGCAGTTCTTCACGGAGAACTTCAACAAGGCTGTGCCGTACATCGACATCCTCTTCGGCAACGAGGTGGAGGCCAAGGCGCTCGCGGACGTGATGAAGTGGGACCTGAGCGACACGGCCGAGATTGCGAAGAAGGCCGCGACGGAGCTTCCGTACACGGGGACCCGCGACCGCCTCGTCGTCTTCACGCAGGGCAGCGACCGGACGGTGTACGCGACGCGCAGCGGTACGACGGGGTCCGTGACCGTGCCGCCGGTGCCGCAGGAGAAGATCATTGACCTGAACGCCGCGGGTGACGCGTTTGTGGGCGGTTTCCTGTCCGCCTACGCCCACGGCCGCAGCGTGGAGCAGTGCTGCGATGTGGGCAACTACGCCGCTGGTGTCATCATCCAGCACGACGGCTGCACCTACCCCGAGAAGCCGTCCCTCTCCGTGTAACGTCCGACAGTGGAGTGGCCGAGCGGCAATCCTCCGCGCGGCGCGACGCGGCAGAGAGAGGCGGAAATAGCGTTTGTTACCTGTCCTTATCGGATTTGCGTTTACTTTTAAAGAACCCTGCGCTGAGATGGGCGAAGCAAGGGGTGCCTCCGTGCTCCTCGCTCACTGGTCTCGCGCCCTTGTCTGTTTCGCGGCTGTGGGCACCACCATCTATCCCTCGGCGTGACTCTCTCCCTCCGTGCCCGCATCGTCACCGCCGACCCCCCTCACCCCCTTTTGAGTGCTGCCCTCTGCCGAGGCGTCGGATGCCGGTGCGCCACTCGAGAGCGGCGGCGCGCAAAGCCGCCGGAAAGGCGTGGTACACGTCCTGCCTCTCTCTCCCCCTCTCGCTCGCTCGCACCTCTGTCGCGCCCGCCTGCCCCTCTCTGCCTCTCTTCCACGAGTTTAGCGCGCATACCGCCTCCCCCTATGCGTGTGATGAACGCGTCATGTCGGCGGACCAGAGTGCGCGCCGCGACGTTGGCTTCTCCCGAGGATGCTGCCAAGGCGCTTTTTTTTGTTTTTGTTCCTAATTTCTTATTGATGCAGGCTGCGGCTGAGTCGAGTTGATGACCCCCCCTTCCCCCCCACGCGCACGCTCACGCAAGCCCTCCTCTCCGCCAACCTGCGCGGCTCCTTCCCCTTCCCGCTCGCGTTTGCGAGCCGTGGCAGGAGCTCTGCGACGAGGTGGGCGAGAGGCAACGCACGAAGGGCGCACCTTGGCTTGCATCGGTGACCAGTAAAAGAAATGCATGGGCGCCAACGCACAGAGACAGAGACGAGCGTGTCGCGACATGCGTCGTGCGCTCTCTTCGGTTGCGCTGCAGGGCACAGCCGGGCACGCCGCGGAGATACGCTGGGCTCGCCGCGCATTCGATCCAGTGGAGCCGCGGTGTGTCACCGAGGGCGCGCCGCTCCTCTCTCGTTGTGCCCTTCAGCGTCCCACGGAGACCGTCGCAGAGGACCAGCCCAGACCGGCGTTCTCCGTTTCGGGACTGTCACCCCTCTCACTTCCCTCCTCTCCCTCTTTCACCGCTGCGCCTCTCTGCTGCTCTTGCGCACTGCGCGTAACCGCCACCCGCGACGGACGTCCCCTCTCCGCGCACCGCGGCTCGTGTGACGCCTCAAAGATCTGCCGCCACCGCCCCCCCCCTCCCCTCCCCCTCCCCCCACTCCCCTCTCGCAGCTCCCCACCATTCGTCACTGCACCACAACCTCCAGTTTCGCCGTGGCTTCTCTGCCTACTCGCCCGCACCCTCCCTCAAGTTTGCACTGCTTGACGTAGCTGCGATAGGTGCGCTGACGTCACTGGCTCACTGCTGGCCGCTCGTTCTGTTTTGTTTTCTCACCTTGTTCTAACTCCTTCACTGTCCGTTGGTTTAGGGTGCCTCCGGCCTGCACTGTGTGTTGTGTGTGGTGTATGTGTGCGTGCACGTCTTCGCCGCACGCTCTCCCTGCTTTCCCCTCTCCTCCGCTCCGCCTCGAGCCTTTCGCGTCACCTCGACTGAGCCATGTCGAACAAGTCTGCTATTCCACTGTACGTGCAGTGCAACCCGCTGCTGGACGTCGTGGTCGACGTGGACGAGGAGTTTCTCCGTACGCATGAGCTGTCCAAGGACTGCGCCTACATCTACAACCCGCAGTACCGCCACCTCTTCGAGGACATCCTGTCGCATAGGTCGCTGCACGTGGCGCCCGGCGGCTCTGGCCTGAACACGGCGCGCGTGGCGCAGTGGGCGTGGCGGCACATGCTGCAGCAGACGGGCCACGTCATGTACGTGGGCTGCGTCGGGAAGGACAAGTACGGCGATCAGATCCGCAGCGCAGCAGAGAAGGACGGGGTCACCATGGAGCTTGAGGTGAGCGGCGACATGCCGAGCGGGCTGTGCGCGGTGTGCCGCGTTGGGGATGCGCGCACGCTGATCGCGCACCCGTCCTCTGCTAGCTGTCTCAGTGACGGCTTTGTCGGCTCTGCGGCGGTGCAGGAGGGACAGATGGCGGCGTCCATCATGTACACGACGGCGTACGCGAACGTCTCGCGCGTGCAGCAGACGCTGCAGCTCATGTCCAGCTCACGCGCCCGCACGCTGCCCGATGGGACAACGCAGTTGTCGGCGATGGGGTTGTCGAACAAACGCGTCCTGGACGACTTTGGCGAGGACCTCGTTGACGTGCTGGGCAAGCTCGACATCATCATCGGCAACCAGGAAGAGATGATCGACCTGGCCATGATGCTGCAGTGGGTGCCGACGGAGATGAGCGATGTGGAGCTCGTGAAGAAGATTGCGACGGAGATGATGTACGACCAGCACGCCGTACGGCGCGTCGTCATGACGCGCGGCTCTGACAGCATTCTCTACGCCACCAGCGAGGGGGAGGTCGGTGAGGTCGCCGTCGTCGCGCCGAACCCGGGCTCCGCGAAGCTCGTGCGCACCGGCGCCGGCGACGCCTTCACGGGGGCCTTCTTGGCTGGTCTGGCGGCCAGGCCAAACGATCTTGTGTACTGCTGCCGTCTTGGGGCGAAGGCGGCAACGTTCGTCATCAACCACGGCATCGAGGACTTGCCGACGGACGGCGAGAGTCTGTCTGAGATGCAGGCGTGAAAGGGCGCTTCTGCTGCTGCTGCTGTGTATGTGCGTGAAAGGCGCTGTTGTTCTCCCCCCTTTTCCTGATCCGACTGTACCTTTGTCCCCGTTCCTTTTTTCCCCTACATCAAGCGGCTGCTGTGTTCGACTTGAGCGTCGGTGCGGTGTACGGCGTGCTACGTGCGTTTGTGTGTGTGTGTGTGTGTGTGTGAGCGTATTCCAGTTCCGCAGCTGTTGCCTTACGCTTCACGCTGCGCGACATCTGTCTTCCTGCAGACGTACACGTCGGTGTACGCTACCGCTGTAGGTTTTTGTAATTCCTTCCGCGTCCCCGATCAGCGCTGCTGCGTGCCACATCTTGCATGCGCATGAGCAAGAGCTCGTCTGCCCCAACGCCTTCCTCCCTCTCTCGTGGAGTATGGGGGCCGTCATTCAACACGCCTTGGCAGTGCACGTGCATCGACGACGCAGGAGCCAGGGCGTTCACCGTGTCGTCTACCCTTCCTCACACACGTATTCTAACACACGCACAGGACGCAGATGCCCTTTTTGCGTTTCTACGTTCTCCTTGAGCTTCTCCTCCCCGTTTTCTGTCTTTCCCTCACACACTTGGTGAGAACGTGGCCCCCTCTTTGTTCTTCTACGTCGTTGGTACGTCTTCTCTTGGTTTGGATCTGATTGTAGCGTGTGGTGTCCTGCTGCGCGTGCGATGCTGCCGTGATTTCACTTTCTTTCCCTTTTTTTTTGTGGTGGCTGTGCTGTACAGACTCTCTTTCCGTATTCCCTGCCGCGCTTCTCCCCACGACGTGAGCTACCTCCCCGCGTACTGTGACGGTCGGGCAATGACGCCCTACGCCCTTCTCACCCACCGACACCCGACCAATCGCGCCTCGCCCTCCCGCCCCCTCTCCTTGCCTTGTCTCGTTCTCCCTCCTTCTCTTCTCTCCATCCCCCCTTCAACGCACGTACGGGAAAAGACGCGCGAGCATCTCACACCCACGTCGTCGCTCTCTTTTCCGCCGTCAAAACGCCGCCCAACCTCCTCTCTCTGTATTTTCGCTTCCCCCCCCCTCGGCTGTTTCGTGACGTCGGCAGCAGAACACGTGGTGTTATCCCCACCTCACCAAGCCACACAAAGAAGACACACGGAAGCAGATGGCGGCGCTGATGGGCCGCATCGCTCGGCATCCCTGGCGTGCCGCCACGCCATCACGCAGCCACCCAGCCGCGACCGTCGCCTTTGCGCCGTGGAGGGCACAGGTCAAGCAACACCCCCCTCCCCCTCCCTTCACACACACGCACACACACACACACACACGAGCTGCGGTACGCCGGCGCTCAGGGCAGCGCCGCCTCGGGTTGCCATGTAGCAAGTCTTTCCCTCCTCTCTCTCCCGGGTGCGCAGCCGTGCAGCACGTCATCACCCTCGCACGCTACCCGCACCGCTTCCGGTTTCTCTACGCTTCAATCAACTTCACTTCATCGCCTCTTCTCTCCCTCACCGCTTTTCTGCACGGCACATCGCGTAACGCCTGGGATGCTCTTCCCCTCCGCCACCTCCACACACCCGCTTGGCGGTTTCGAACTTCGCGGCGCTATCTCGATGGCCTCCGCGCGCTGCTGCCCACGACGAAGATTCCGCACACTTCACCGGCGCCCAGCACAGAGCTCCACTGCTTTTGTTGTCTGGCTTGAGGCAAGCACGTCTTGCGCCTCGTCGCGTTCACTGCTGCGTTTCTCAGAGTCTCGCTCGCTTAAACGGGGTTGACCCAACCTCCCTCCCCGTCTCCTACGCCGCCCGCAAACCTCGTTGCAGTGCATTCTTCGCGCCGTGTGCGGAAGTGCTGGCGCGACTTGACGGCTGCTACCCAACTATCCCCCACCACCCTCCCTTCCCCTACCCTGGGTTCTCTCTCGCCGCTTCAGCTGCTAGCGGTGCCAGCGCGCGCCTCGCATTCCGCGCCGCGGACACCACCGCCTTCACGGCGAGCTCCTCTCACGCTGCCCTCGCCGCCGCCCTTTTCTCTTCTCTCGCCTGTTTCCCCACTCTGTGTGCGGAGCGACCTCTTCTCCTTCTCCTTCGCTCCCTTCGCCGTCGTCTTTGCCGAGGCGGTGCCTTTCCAAGGCGCGCCCCTCCCCTCTTCCCCCCGTACTGCGACCTTGAGGTGTGCGCGTGCGTGCGTGTCCGTGCGCCACTGCTGCTCTGCACTCGCTCAGCCCACAACAGCAGTCACTGGCACATCTGCACAAGACGTCGACGTGGACAAGGCACTTCACGTTGATTGAATTGTGAGTGTGCTCCGTTTATTGTAGGCCCACCTCCGTTCTTTTCTTTTTCCCTTTGTCTTGATTCGTTCGCTAGCAGCTATCCCTTTTCACTTGTTTCCTCTCTTCCCCTCCCCCTCCTTTTTGTTGAAGCAGACGGCAACTCGAACCGCGCTCTCCTTCTTCTCATCGCCTGTAGAGTGTGGGGTCAGCCTCCCCACCTCCTCCTTCTCCAGCCCACGCCATCTTCTCGCACACCCACGCCGCCCAACCACGGCTTTGTCGCAGCGTGGTGAGGCATCGTCGTAGCAAAGGGGGGAGGAAAGAGCGAGTCCCAGTTTGTTGACTCTTCCAAAAAAGAAAGAAGGAAAGAGACGGTGGCTCACGGCACTGTATACACACGCCGCTGCGCCGCACCCCTCCCCTCTTCTTCTTTCGTCCCCGT
Source organism: Zelonia costaricensis (assembly GCA_030849075.1). Taxonomy (NCBI): domain Eukaryota; phylum Euglenozoa; class Kinetoplastea; order Trypanosomatida; family Trypanosomatidae; genus Zelonia; species Zelonia costaricensis. The sequence goes on along the minus strand of JASAOO010003442.1, from coordinate 50,611 downwards.
TCCCTTGTGTATTCTCGTCCCCCCTCGCAGCCCTCCTCCCCTCACAACCCCGGAGTTGACGCCATCGTCACACACGCACCACCAGGCCCACCCCCTCCCCTGTACTCCACCGCCGGCCAACTCTGGAAGCTCTCATTTCTGGCTTTCCCGTTTTAGTCCCCCTCCCCCGACCTCGTATCCCTCCTCCCAACAAACACACTCGCCATGGAGGACTCTCCGCTCCGGCAGTCAGAGCCCGAGGTGAACGTGGACATCTCCGCCATCGAGGGCGAGGCCCCGCCCCCACCGGCGCCGCACGCTGCGGACCTGCAGGGTCTCTCGGCGGCCGCGACTGCCGCGGCGCCGTACGACGAGGACGACAGCACGGCGCCGCGAAGTCCCGTCTACGCGACGACCATCAATGGCACGGGGCGCAGCAGCAGCGGCACGAGCAAGCCACGCCCGTCCGTCATCAAGACCCGCCGCTCCAACACTGGCACCGCGGTCGCGACGAGCGAGTCGATGCGGCCCTCACTGGCTGCCGTCCAGCGGCGCGACTACATCAAGCACCCGTACTCGCTCACCGGGTCGAACCAGAACGGCTCCGAGGAGACAGCAGCCGGCGAGGAGGCGAACGGCGACGGCGAGGCGACCCCCATGACGCACCTCACGGCGACGCTCTACCGCCCCACCCCGTACGGCCGCCGCCACCCGTCCACCACCTCCGTGCTCAGCCGCAGCCCCGCCCCGGCTCCCCCGGCGGACACCGCTGCTGCCGCGTCCGCACCGACGCAGACATCGCAGGTGACCACCACCATCTCCGCCTCCCCGGCGCAGCCGGACACGCCCGCCGCGCCAGTGCCCACGACACAGCAGGACGTGAAGCGGTACGTGTACGCCATCGTGTCGCAGCACTCGTCGATGCTCGCCGCCTGGGAGACGCGCCTCTCCATCGCCGAGGTGTACCGCGACAAGCCGCTACGCACCGGAGGGCGCCCTGCCCCGGCGCGGCCACAGGATCGCGGCTTCCTCGAGCGCATCGCGCCCAGTCTCGTCAGCTACACGCAGCAGCTCAACGACACGCAGTCGCTGTTGCGGCAGTCCTCAGTCGAGGTGCCGCCGACAGCGTCGGGACGGCCCGCCAACGTGGAGGCGTGGCGTGACTACTGTGACCGCTTCTACAGCACCGTCAGCGACCTCGCCGTCGAGGCGGACCTGATGCGGGCACGCGTCGAGAATGTGCTGAGTGTGGGACAGGAGGAACCGATCTGGAGCGTGCGGGCACGTAGCACCTCCCCGCGCGGCGGTAGTGCCCGGCAGCCGCGGTCGCGGACCCCTGACAGCGCGGTGAACGGTCGGGCAACTCCACGCGGGGCCTCGCGCGGCGCCTCACAGCCGGCAACGCCGCCACAGTCCGCCGCGGGCATGCGTGGTCGCTCCTCGCCAGCTCGGGCTGAGCGGCCTGCTGCTGTAGCAGCTGCGTCCGCCCCAGCGGGGGAGAACTCGGTGCACCTTTCCCCCTACGCGAAGCGCTCCGCCGGCGGCTCGGTGCAGCGCGGCAGCGCGGCCATCCGACCTGGTCACGTCGATGCAGTCAGCCCCAGCCGCGGAGGCACCGTCTCGGTGGATCAGCTGCGCCTTCCCCAGTCCATCCACTCGCAAAGCACGCCGCGTCGCACCGACTCGCCGCGTTCGTCGGCGGCAGCACCGCCGTCGACCACGTCGCGGCTGCTCGCGCTGCACCCCGCCACCGTCGCCGCCCCGCCGGAGCGGGGACTCAACGCCTACGACGCGACCACGCCGTACGGCCGCCTCACGCCACCGCGCCGCGCCGCCTCGCCTGTGGCGTCGCGCAGCCCCAGTCGCTCACTGGTGATGATGACGTCCCCGTCAAACGCGGAGGCGGGTGAGCTGCACAGCGCGATGGGATCGCGCAGCTCGCTGGGGATCACCTCGGGCCGCCATAACGGCGCCGCGCCACCGCAGCTGCGTACCTACTCCTCCCCTCGCGGCGCGGTGTCCGCCAGACCTCTCTCCGCGGCGGGTGGCGCCGGGGCAAGCGCGCCCGCTCTGCACCCGCTGCGCCACCGGCAGCTGCTGGAGGTGATCGAGCACTACGAGAAGAACGCCACGACGCTGCAGCGCGGCGACCTGCAGCGTGCGCGGGCGTGCTTCAACGAGCTCTACGGCGAGCAGAAGGGACTCTTGCAGTACTGCGCCTGGATCGACGAGGTGGCCATCAAGGCGCTGGCGAAGTCTTGAGAGGGGCGCGGCGAGGGCGGCACACGTGGCTTACCCCTTTCAGCAGCGTAGGGCCGCGCCTGTGCGCGAGTGCGTGTGCTCATTTCCCTCCTTAGCGGTGTGTGCATGTGTATGTGTATGTGTATGTGTATGTGTGCGTATCGACGGCGCCACGCCAACCACATGTGGCTCTTGGATTTGTTCATGTTTCTCCACTTGCGCAGCTGTATCTTTTTTTTTTCTATGGAGGGCGACGTCGCGCAGGCACCCCATGCCCTTAGTCGATGTTTGGGTCTATCCTCGCGCTTCCACGCGCGATCCTCTGCGTGCTCGTCGGGCTCGTACGGGGGGGGAGCTGTTCTTGTGTGTCCCTTTCCTCCACCGTGGCGCCGGGGGTCTCTTCCGTCTACGTTTTTTTTTTTTCTTCTCTCTCGCTGTGCCTTGGGCGGATGCAGGGAGACTGGGGCGACTGCGCGTGGGCCGGAACGAGCGGGTCTGTGCGCGGCTTCCATCTGCAGCAGACCTGAACACGTGCACGCCGGTGCGCTCTTGTGCGTGCGTGTGTGTGTGTGTGAATGTGTTCCCATGGCCGCGTTTTGTGTTTTGTTTTGCGGCTGTTCACCTCTTCAGCTGGTGAGGTGCAAGGGCATGCGCGCCACGCGAACACCGGCGAACCCCCCTCTCCCCTGCCGTTTTCCTCGTCATGTATGCACTTTATCATCACCTCTCGCACGTTGGTGCCACCAGTAGGTGTTTTGGAATTTCTCTCCGGTGTCCCCTGCGTCGTTACGGTTGGGTCAAAGACGGAGGGAGGGGGGTGGTTGTGGTGGTGAAGGAGGCCGCCTTGGAGGTCGAGAACGCACTGTTGCGGTTGTGGGTGGTGCCAGTCTTCCAGGCCTGCGTCTTTATCTCCTCCTCCTTCCTCTGTTGTTTGCGAGAGTGCGTCGTTCTGCCGGTGTGTGCGCGTCTTGGTCTCCCCTCGTGCCGACTCACTCGCCTCGTAGCTGTGGGCGGCTCGGTAGCCAAGAGGTGGAGCCTCCACTCTATCTCCACAAACGGACGCGGAGAGGAGGTGGCACCCGGAGGGGAGGGGGAGGGGAGGGCGGAATTACGGGGCACTAAGGCATGCCGAATGGGGCACAAGAACCTAGCTGCGGTGTACTCCTACGGTATGAAGAGCCGTCTTCCTTGCGTTCCCCCCGCTCCGAAACCGCAGAGCCACTACCCCACAACACGTGATGGCGCGGCAAAGCGAACCTCTGCGTGCGCGAGTCCATCCGATGTCTTGACCCCTACACGATTTTGTGGAGGTAATCCTCGTTTACAAACCCCAAAAAGGAAACAAAAAGATGAAAACGCAACAAGGCAACTCAGCAAGTCCCACGCGCGTGTCGCTTGTTCTTCAGCTGCGGCAGCACTTGTGTGTTACAGCCTGCTTGAGTGCAGCGTCTAGCCGTGAGCGGCCCGCGTTCGCCCTCCTCACGAGGTGTCACGTTTTGATTTCTTTTCCCCCTCGCTTCCTAGTGCTGGAGGTGCACCGCGCATCCTTGAACCATGGGGAGCGACATCAAGGCGCTCGAAGCTGTAACTTCGCTCACGCTCTAACCGACCCGTCTCGCGGCTTCCATCCCTCACCCTTTTTCTCTGTTCTGCACCCTTTCCCCTCCCTCGAACCGGCTCCCGTGTGTGGTCGCACACGCGTGCCGCTGGCCGGGACGACCTACCATTATTCCACCAACATTCGCCATTGGGCTGACGTGGCGCCCGTCCTCCGCAACACTCCTCTCTACTGGTGCCCCAACAATGCGCAAGGAGAACGAAGCAGTTACACACGCACGCACATTATTGAAGAGAGACGCTCTCAGCTGCGGTGCCACACCCTGTGCTCGCCTTGGGACTGTGTAGGAACTACACGGCGGGGCACCACCGCTTGACTTCGCCCCCCCCCCTCCCCCCACACACATACACGCACACATACACACACACACACAGCGACTCTCCACTATACCCACCTCTCTGCATCGCCCGGCGCCCTCTTCGCACTGCGTCTGCGCAACCACGTCTCTCCCTTCCCTCGGACAGCACAAGCTCGAAGTAGGAGGAGACAAAGACAGGGGTAGCTGACCTTCGTTCTTCTCGGCTGCTCCTGTAGAATCTGCTGCTCGCGTGTGTCGCTGCTGCCCCCCTTCCCCCTTTTGGTCTTTTCTTTTTCCTCTTCTCCCGCTCCTCCTGCGTGTGTGTGTGTGCGTGAGCGTGTGCGTGTGCGCGCATCTCGGTCGTCGGTGCTGTCTGAAGAGAAGGCACAACTGCAAAGCTGGTGTTTCGACCTGCAAACCCCTCCGTCTCGATCCCAACCCTGCGCCACTGCCTCCGAAGCCGCCATGAGCCACTTCGTGTTCAATGGCAGCAGCCGTCTGCGCAACATGACACTGGCGCGTGACCATCACAAGACACGCAGCAGCATCATCGAAGACGCGCAGCGACTGCGGCTGCGGCGGGAGGAGGAGGCCCGTCGCACCCGCGCCGCCCAGCAGCTTCAGCGCGCGGTGCGGCGCTGGATGGCGTGTCAGCACGCGGTGCGGGCGGCGCTGCTCAACGTGGACAACCTCGCCAGCGACGTTGCGGCGCTGGTCTCGAAGACGCCCGGCGAAGACTCCGCGAGTACGGCACTGCAAGCGGCGCCGCTCACGGCGCGTCTGCACTCGGCGTGCTGGTCACTTTCGTACGTGCGTCGCCACGCCTCGCTGATCCCTCTGCACCGGCCGCCTCACGGCACGGCCGTGGACACAGAGGAGGGGGTCTCGCAAGCGGTGAAGTCGTGGGCCGACCTGCGCGCGTACCAGGACCGCGTGTTGTGGACTTTCAGTCAGCGTTTCTTCGCGGCCTTCACCGATATGACGACAGCGACGACGCTGACAGGCGGCGCCGAGGAGGACGCAACAACCGCGCCGGCGGTGTCTCGTGCGTGGCGGGTGCTCTTCGCCTCTCTGCCGACCGCGGACGTCACCTTGCTCCTCTGTGTCCTGCTGCAGCGGCTCTCGCGCGCGGCGGGCAGCGACGAAGGCGCTTCGCGGAGCGCGGTAGCGGTTGCTGCGGAGTTGCGCCTTGTGCAGGTGGTTGTGGGTGCCTTGGTGGAGCACAACGAGGCCTACGGCCGCACCACCGCAACGAGTGTGGGGGAGTCGGGCAGCTCGTGCGCCGCGGCCGACCTCGATCGCTGGCCAGCGGTGCACGCGCTCACCGCGGCCCTCACAACTCTCACTCAGGAGGCGCTAGAGAAGCACGTAGCGTTGCGCTCGCCGTGCGCGTCGCTGCTTCAGCCCCTGGCGGATGCCTTTCCGGCTTTCTCCACGGTCGAGCAGGTGAAGGGTGCCGGTCCGCTGTCGCTGCCACCGTCTGCGTTCGCGGATGCGTGCTGGACTTGCCTGTGCACTCCACACAGTGCGGCGGCGGAGGAGTACCTGAGTCTCACCGCGGACCCGCTCGCCGTGCTGCTCGGCGCAGCACACGACGGAGCCGCCACCGCCGACGCTGCAGGACCGTCGGCCGTGAGGCACGTCGATGATGGGCCCGACGCGGTGAGCACGTGTTTGGCGGTGCTCGTGGCGGAGTGCCACCGGCGCATTGTTGCGGACAGCGCGGTGGCGGCGGGCAGTGGCGTGGCTGGGCTGCGCGGTGGTGAGACGCGCGCCCGCGTGCTAGGGCGTCTCGTGCGGCTGCTTCCGCGAATGCAGCGGGTGGCGGAGGCGGCATCGTGCGGCCCAGTCGATGGCGCTGCGGGTGCTGCTTCCGCTGCAGCGCGTACGGAGGTGCTCAAGGGCTACCTGCTCAGTGTTAGCTGCCTGTGTGAGCGGCTCTGCCGCGAGGACTTCTTCATTGAGGGCATCCTCGCCGACCACTACGCCTACAACACCGGCCGGTACCACCACCGCGACGGGTGCAGTCCATACCGCCTGCTCGCCTCGAACCTGTTCAGCACCGAGGGCGGGCTGCGGCTGCTCGGGCAGCTGACGGCGGCTGATGAGCGGGCGGAGCGGCTGCGGCTGGAGGCGCTGCAGCAGCCCACGATGGAGGCCCCCACCGACGCCAACGCCGCGGCCTCGCTGGGGCCGGGCGAGGAGAGCGGCGGCGCGCCGCCCGGCGATGACGAGGAGGCGGTTGGGGCCGGTGGCCGCAGCGGTGGCGGCGCCGCACCAGCATCTTCGTCGGCCCCTGCTCCCTCGGCGTCCGCGGCGCAGTGGCCCTCGTCCGCGTCGCTGCTGCAGAGCCCGCTGGAGGTGCTCTGCAACGTCTTTGCGTGGCCCATCTTCACCTTCTCGAAGCCGCGCTACAGCCGCTACCAGCAGGAGACCCTCGCCCTCTACGCGAAGCTTGTGCGCACCCCGCAGCTGCTGCGCCGGCTCTGGAGCTTGTACTGGCAGAGCTGCGAGGGCCTGCGCGCGGTGCTGCCACCCGGTGAGGCGCTGCAGAAGCTGTGCGCGCCCTCCGTGGTGGGGGCACCGGAGGCGATGCAGCCGTACCGCGCCGGCCAGCGTCGCGTGCCTGCCGCCGCGGCGTCTGCGCCGGTGCTGCTGTCCCTGCCGCGGCTGCCGACGTGGGAGACGCACCCGCGCCACCCGCTCGCCTTCTTCGACCCGCACGCCTCCCTCTCCACCTTCTTCTTCACGCTGCTGGGCTACTACGTCAACGTGTGCGACTTCGCCGACGAGCTGCACCGCGGCGGCGACGCGGCCGTGCTGTCGACGGAGGAGGCGTGCGCGCTCGTGCTGGCGCTGAAGGAGGTGGTGCACCGCGCCCACATGTACGGCGTCGTGCCTGACACGAACGGCGAGGCGGTGGCGCACGCCGCGTGCGTGCTGCTGGGCCGCCTGCACGTGGTCAACGAGGCGGACCCGTTCGTGCCGGTCGGCGCGACTGGGCTGTGGATGTCTGTCGGCGCTATCGCAGCGGAGACGGCAGTCAGCGTGGTGGTGCGGATGTGGGACGCAGCGAGCAACGCCGTCGTCGAAGAGGAGGCGGCGGACTGGGAGGACCCGGACAGTGAGTTGGACGGGGTCGATCGGGTGGCGGCGGAAGAAGGCGGAGGGGGGCTGCCTGCGGCTGTGCGTGGTGCGCACGGCCGCCTCGAGGGTGCGGCGGCGGCGAGCAGCAGCCTCCAGGCCCTCGTGCGGCTCCCAGGCGACGATGTGGCGTTCCATGGGAGCAGCCAGTGGAAGCAGCAGACACGCTACACGAAGCTGCTCGTGCACAACCCCTTCCTCTTCCCCTTCGCCGCGCGCGCGTTGCTGCTGTCGGCGCTGCTGGTCGAGACGGACCTACACTGGAGCCCACCGAGCGAGCGCCGAGCGGTGGTGCAGCGCGGCCGCGCCTTCGTGGACGCCTTCGACCTCTTCCACGACGACCCGCTCAGCGCCGACATGCACAACATTCGCTTTGTCGGAGAGGACGGGACGCTGGAGGCGGGCTACGGCCGCGGCGTGTACCGTGAGTGTATTGTGTCGCTGTGCAAGGAGGGCTTTGCCGCCGAGTACGGTCTCTTCCGGCAGACCCCAGACGGCTACGTGTACCCGAACTCCTTCAGCGGCGTGGCGACCAGCGACCCGCAGCACCTGCAGAAGATTCGCTTCCTCGGCGCCATGGTGGGCCGCGCACTGCGGGACGGCGTGCTGCAGGACGTGCCCTTTGCGTTGCACTTCCGCAATGCCATTCTCGGCCGCCGCAACACCCTCAGCCACCTCAAGCGCTTCGACGCGGAGCTGTACCATCAGCTAATGTCGCTGACCCGGCTCGACGCGGAGGAGCTGCAGGCGGTGGAGCTGACCTTCGTGTACACGGTGAACGCGCTGGGCATCACCCGCGAGGTGGAGCTCGTGCCCAGCGGGGCGACGATGGAGGTGACGCCGCGCAACTGCCTCTACTACGTCCACCTCGTCGCCGACTTCAAGCTGAACCGCGAGGCGGCGGAGCAAACGCGCGCCTTCTGCGGCGGTCTGCGCTCCGTCATCGACGCGAACCGGCTGCGTCTCTTCGACAGCAACGAGGTCGGCAAACTCTTCGGCGGCGACGAGACGGGGCAGATCGACTTGAAGGACTGGAAGGCGAACACTGTGTACGACAAGCCAGAGGACGCGCAGGCGCCACCGGTGCGTCTATTCTGGGACGTCGTGGAGTCCCTCACGCGGGAGCAGCAGCGAAAACTGCTGAAGTTCGTGACCTCCATGACGCGGCCGCCGCTGCTCGGCTTCCGCTTCCTCTCCCCTCCCTTCAAGGTGCAGCTGCTGGCGAGCAACGCGTCCGGCCCCGACCACCTGCCCTCAGCCGCGACGTGCTTCTCGACGATGAAGCTGCCGCCGTACCGCGACTACGCCACGGCGCGGGCGAAGATAATCGCCGCCATCGAAGAGACCAGCACCTTCGAGTTTAGCTGAGCGCGCGACCGTACACACATCCACGTACCGTCCCCCTCCCCTCCCTTCCCTCCCTCACGAGACTCTGTTGTGTGTCCTCTCCTTCCATCTGCTCTGGTCCGTGCCCCCTCCCTAGCCGCCTCCCAGTCGCTGCGCACGTTCGCCGCGCAGCCTTCTCGTCCCCTTCCCGTCTCTCTGTGCGTATTCGTGCATTCGGGCAGCTGCGATGGCGGAGGCCCGCTCTGGGGCACAGCCTCTCTGTTATGCCAGCCGCTGCGTATTAGCGCCTGTGTGTTTGGTGTGGCCCCTGCTTCCGTCTTGTCTTTCTGTTTCTCTTCCGCGCTCCGCTAATCTCTGGCGTTCCCTCAGCACCCCTTCGCGGGGCCTGGGGCTGGGTTGGGGGAGGAGGGGAGAAGGGGTGAGGGAAGGCTGCGGCCCGCTCTGCTCGACCACCTCCCCCCTCCTCCCCACCCGCACGACCTGCCATGCAGCAGCGTGAGAGGGGCGCTCTTGTTTTTGTGGCGCATGTGTTGTGCTGCCGTCCCGCTGAGCCTCCGACCTCGTCACGCCATCCCACCCCAAAAAGGGGCCGTGGGAAGAACGAAGAAGAAAAAGATGAAGGTGCGCACGACGACAGTGTCGAGAGTCCGTGGACGTGTGCGCTGAGCCAAGGTGAGCCGCGCGCTGTCGATGCGCACGCTGCATCTGGAGTTGATGGAGGTGGGGTGGGGGAGGAGGTGGAGGCATGCAAGGGCCTCATGGGGGGGGCGACGGCGGCGGCGGCGGCGGCGGCGGCGCGGCTCGTTTGCCCTGCCTCCCTGCCCGTCTTCCAGCGCCGTAAAGTTGCGACTTGAGAGCGCACGTGATGCATTGTAGGGGCGGTGCACGTCCTGTGCCTACTGCCCTGGCGCCGACCTTTGGGACTGGCGGCCCTCTTGCGCCCCAGCGGTCCCCTCCATCGTCGTCACCTCGATTCTCCTTATCGACCTTTCTTTCTTTCCATCTTCGCTATCTTCATCTGCCGCGTGCACTGCCACCACGCGCGTGGCTGGACTCCGCGTCGCCGCGGTGCACCTCGTAACGCTTCACATTTTTTCACTGCACACATCCCCAGCGTACACGAGGATATGTTCTGCCGCTGTCGCCGCGTGTGTGGCAGCTTCCTGTTGAATCAGCGCCTCGTGGCGGACTGGTGGCAGGCCGGCGCACGTGAGGAGGTCCACCAGGCAGCCAAGGCACGCCTCGAGGCGGCACTGGAGGAGGTGCGCGCCAGCACTACTGCCCCCTCGACGAGTGACGGCGACGCTGCCTCCACTGCAGTGCGTCGCGCGCCTCCGCTGAGTCTCTACGAGGCCAACGGCCTTGTGGCCACCTTTGTCAGCGCACATAACACGCCGGATGTGAGCACGACGCTGCAGTACATCCGCGAGGAGCTCGGCGAGGAGCTTTCCCCGTACCACTTTCACGCACTGCTGCGCTGCTTCAACTACCACTACGACACCGCCAACGCGCTGCAGCTGCTCGAAGTGATGGCGCAGAGCGGCACGACCACCTTGGAGACGTACGCGCGTCTAGCGGACGGCGTGCACGCTCTTGCCCCGCCGGATTCGCAGGCGCGCTTGATGGAGCTGGTTGGGCTCGCCCAGGACGCTTTTGGGACGCTCGTGATGGAGAGCGGCCCCGGCTCAGAGGCGGCCACGATTGCCGCGTACGGTCTCTCCGAGGAGGGTCGCGCGGCGCGGCTGGCCGCTGCTACGGCGGATGAGGTGCTTTCCCGATCCGCCGCTGCGGCTGCTGCAGGCGATGAGCCGGGTGCTGCCGCGGCTTTGCCGTCGTTGCAGGCCGCAGCGCCGGTTCGCAGTGCCCCGCTGCTGTCCTCGCTGCTTTACCACTACTCCACCGTGGGGCAGCGGGACGGCCCTGTGGCGTGCGTTATCGTGACCCTGTGGATTCGCGCTCTCGGCGTGGCGCTGTCGGAGTGGGACGTCTTGGCGGTGCTCACGAGCGTGCTGGCCTGCGCCGAGGAGTTTCCGCGCTTCTGCGCCCTCTTCAGCTGCTTTGACGCCTTCGAGCGCGGCACGGTGGGGGTTGAGGCCGTCGTGCGGCGGCTCGTGCAACTCCGCGAAGTGGCAGTGCCTCAGCCCTCTGGGACAGACAGCCAGTCCCTGCTGAGCGATGCAACTGGCGGCGCAGAGGAGAGTCGCGGCAACGCGTCCGCGCCGCTTCTCACCTCGTTGGTGACGACGATGCTGACCTCGTTGCATGCTGCCGGGGTGGATGCTGCGACGGCGGTGGTGTCGCTGTCCTTCATCAATGCACAGACCAACAGCATGTCCGAGCTCGTCACCTCGACACTCCGGCCACTCGTGGCCACCGGCGTCGGCCTGCACGGGTACAACGCGGGCCAGCTCTTCCACGCGGTCAGCCTCCTGCACAGCAGCCTCGGCGATGACACGACTGCCATTGAGATGTTTGTGCGCGCCGCGCGTGAGCAGCAGCGGTGCGCCGCCACCGCCACCGCATCGGAGGTGGAGCGCGGCATCGCAGGGTCTGCGGCGGCGGCTCCGCACTTCCCTCCGTCGGCGCCCCTTCAGACGTCCAACGCGACGCAGGAGCCCTTCGCTGTGCCGGTTCACCATGCCCTGGACGTGGGCACGCTGCTGAGCCACGTAAGCGCGACAACGCTGCGTGACATCCGCGGGCCCTTCCGCGCCGCCACCCGCCACCTCGCCGAGGAGAGCCCGCCTCGGGTGACGAACACGCCGGCGTCCTCATCTGGCTCGGGGCTCGTCTGGTGCGCCCCGGGCCCGGCGAGCGGACGTGAGCTGTCCCTGCTGAGCAGCCTCGACGCGTCCTTCATCGAGACGCTCCCCGAGGCGCGGGCGATGCTGCGCCGTGCCGTGGAGGCGGTGGGCGGCTCGGGCGGCCTGCAGGGTCGCACGCCGTCGCGCGTCACACAGGCTATGTTCCTGCAGCTTGCGCAGCTGTGCTGCCGCCATCCGCCGCGCAATCCGAAGCTGACGCCGGTCGGGCTGGAGGAGCGCATCAAGTGGGGCCGCTACCTCGACGCCCGCGACGCCTCGCTCGCCCTCTTCGGCTCCGCGCGGCAGTCGCGTGACGCGATGAAGCACCTCTTCTACAACGACAACAAGCTGCCAGCGCTGCGCAGCGAGCAAGTGATCGCGAAGGACTTCAGCGACGTTTACGACTTCTTCGTCCGCTTCAGCCCCACTGGCCGGCCCGACGTCCCTTCGACCCTGCCGCAAGCGGAGTTGCAGGCTGCGATGATGCGCACGCGAACGACGCTGCCGCACACAGGGAGCAGCAGCCTCGCCGTGCCGCGCTATTTGTGGGACCCCGAGATGTTCAACCCGTACCCAGCCGCGAACCTGCCCCTCAACACCGCAGCCCTCGTCGGAGCTGAACCGGCGTTCACTTCGGCGGAAGTGCATCAGACCGGCAACGGGCTTGTCGAGGACGCGGAGGCCGACGCCGACGGCCTGTCCGGCTTCTTTGTGGAGCTCTGGCAGGCGCTGCTGGACACGACCAGCCTGGAAAGCACCCGCGACGTCTGGTACCTGCAGAACACAGAGCTGTACATGCTCCTCGTGCGCTGCCTCTTGCACCGGCTCGATTGGGAGGCCGCGGCGCACCTCACCCGGGTGATGACGCAGCACGCGAGCTACACGTACCTCATGGACCACGAGCTCACCATTATCTTCCGCGAAATCGGCGACCCCGCCGGGTGCCTCGCCTTCAAGGTGGCCACGAAGCTGTTCGACGGCCGCATCACCCGCGACGGACAGGAGAAGCGCGACAAGTTCCACCAAGATCAGACGCGCTGAGTGAAGAGAAGAGAAAAGAGAGTTGAACAAGTGGGACGGAACGGGTAGGCTGAGGGGCAGGGGCGGGAAAGGGACGCCGCTGTGGCGCTCCCTGCGTTTTGTTTTCTTTCATAGAAGGTCGTCAAGTTGTCACAGACTCTTTGGGCACACGCACGTGGGCGCTTGCGCCATCCTGACTTCGCGCACGGGAGGCTTGTGTGTATGTTTGCGTGTTCAAAGCAGCCCCCACCCACATGAGCACAACCAAGGGACACACGCACGCAAGCTGCAAAAAGAAGAAAAAAGCGGCTTCAAAATAAAGCCAGACGGGAGCCAGCCTGTCATCAACATCTGCGCAGTGCGAGAACGGAGTTGTCGGCGCTCCCCCCCCCCCCCCGCAACGCAATGAGCTTCCACCGGAGTGTTGCAGCACCTCCGCGTTTCCGTTCACTGCTGCTTCTCCATTTTCCTCCTTCGATTCCCAGCGAGGAAGAAGAAGCGTTCACGTATTGACGGCCGGGTTCGCGGTCCTCGCACCTCGCTTCGACTGCACCGCCCGTGAAAGCTGGACTACAGAGAACAACAAAAGTAATGGCCACGACGTTGTCCGCTTCCACCCCTCTCCTCTCCATGCGCCCGCCCCTCTCCCGCCCCTGGTACCTTCACGCCACGTATGGTGCGCACCAACGGCACGTGCAGCTCTCCGCCACAGTTTTTCTTCCCAGACCGTCTTCACCTACGCACTGTCACCATTTTTTTTTGTTTTGCGCTTTACCTTGCTCGATTTCAGGATTTGTTCTTGTTTCTCCCGCGAAGGCCATCCTGCACGCTCTCACGCACGTGCTGCTCCCTCTCGCTGCGCCCCTCCTCCACCCACACCTCGCCAACCCCTTCTCCTGCATACTCTTCGCACCCCCCCTTCTTCCTACCTCCTCTATTTCTGCTGCTACGCACCTCTGCCGTCACCCGGGGCACGGCACTGCAAAGCTCGAGCAAACGCCCACCCACGCACGCACGCGGAGGGGACGGACGAGATCGGCGTTGTCGCCCTTGGTTGCGTCCTTCTGCTCCTCTGCGTCCTCCGCCGTCCACGAGCACCGCGCCCCCGCACACGCGCCACGCTCTCCATTTGCAACAGCGCTGAGGACACCCTACATCACCACCACGATGTCGCGCGTGCAGCTCTCACCGAAGCTGGCGTCGGTGACGGTGTACAACGACTGCGCGCAGCTCACCTTCACAGCCGCCGTGCCCATCACTCCGTCCACGACGCTCACCGTCGCCGTCGAGAACGTCGAGCAGTGGGGCAACTTCGACTTCGACACGCTGCAGGTGCGTCTCGCGGAGTCGACACCACCGGAGGTCGCGGCCGCCGTGCTGCTGCAGAACATCAACAACTCCACCGAGACCGTCGCCGAGGATGTTCGGGAGGAGGTGCGCGAGCAGGACGTCGTGGTCAAGCGGCTCAGGGCCGAGCTGGAGGAGCTCGCCGACGAAATCACCGCGCTCGAGGCGGTGTGCGCCTACGTCGCGAAGATCACGGCGGCCGTGACGGCGCCCGCGTGCCCTGTCGAGTCGGCCCCTCCGTCCGGCATGGCCTCGGTGCAGTGCTACGTGGCCGATCCCACCAAGTGGGCGACAATGGCGGCCTTCTTGTCGAAGCGGTCCGCCGCGGCAAAGCGGGAGGTGGTCGCGCTGATGGCGAAGAAGCGGAAGGTGCAGGGGAAGCTCGACGAGGCAGTGGCCCGGCAGCGCGAAATTGCCGGCGGGGTGCGCTTCCGCAGCATCACGGATCTCACCGCAACCCTCGTCGTGGGCGACGAGCTGGCCAGCGCGACCGAGGTCGTCGTGGAGGTGTCATGCGTCGTGGCCGGCGCGGGCTGGTCGCCGCTGTACGACCTCCGCGTCGACCACGCCAGCTCGATGATCGACGTCCTCTACTACGCCAACGTCCGGCAGTGCACGGCGCTGGACTGGGAGAGGGTGCGGCTGCGCCTCAGCACCGCGACGCCGCAGACGGGCGGGTCGCCGCCGCCGCTGTGGCCGCGCTGGAACATCTCGCTGCGGCCGCCGCAGGTGAGGTTCGATGGCGGCGCCCGTGGCGGACCCATGAGGCACAAGAAGATGAGGTCGCTGGCCAGGCAAGCCATGCCTGCTGCTGCGTCGGTGAACGCGGCGAATTACATGGCGGATGCGGCCCCGATTGCCTCCATGTTGGAGAAGGCGTCCATCGGCGAGGGGGGCAGTGCGGCGAGTGCGACGCTGTACGCCATCCCGGGCCTCGTGACGGTGCGCCACAACAACGCCGACGTGAAGGTCAGCGTGGCGCACGAGCGGCTGCCGGCGCGGCTGCGGTTTGTGGCGATGCCGAAGGTGAGCCCGCTCGTGCAGCTCAGCGCCACGGCGACCAACTCCACCGACTACGAGTTCGTCTCCGGCCCGTCGAAGATCTTCTACGGCAACACATTTGTCAACGACTCGCAGCTGTGCCACGTCTCGCCCGGCGAGGAGTTCGAGGTGTCGCTCGGCGCCGACGAGACGGTGACGGTGACACGGACACTGGTGCGCCGCGCGCAGTCGGCCAAGGCGGCGTTGTTCGGCTCGAACAAGACGCATCTCAAGTTCCACTACAGCTACAGCGTCGAGTGCGGCGTGCTGGCGAGCGACAAGCCCGTGACGGTGCTCGTGAAGGACAACTACCCGATTTCCGACGACGCGGACGTGGTGATGCAGCTGGCGGAGCCGCTGCCTACCCCGGCCGGCAACGGCGCCGACAACGCCAAAGCGGTGACGGTGGACGAGGAGACGCATGAAGTGGTGTGGAGCTTCCCGATGGCGACGCGCGCCAAAGAGAATCTGACCTTGGTCTTCACTGCCGAGTACCCTGAGGGGACGAATGTGTTTGGGCTGGATTGAGAGTGAGATTGGATAGTGACGCGCGACTGGGGAGGGCGGGGGGGGGGAGGGCAGTGCAGGGCAGGGCAGGAGAGAGAGAGACAGCGAGGGGGACGAGGAGAAGAGGTCTGATTACCTCTCCTGCTCCTTCTTCGCCACGCTGTCGACGCGCGCTTCCCCACCTGGCCCGATCCTGCTTCTCGGGCACCACCGCGGCTCCCGTGCTCGATTTCCCTTTCGTTCCCTCTTTGCTCCTCTCGCCCCCCGCACCCCCCTCCCCTCCCGCGTTCTTCTCTCCCTTTTCCTGTTTTTCTTCTGTGCTTGACCATTTTTCATCACGTCTCCCCGGGGCGCTCTCGGTTTCTCCCGTTGCTTGTGAGTTTCACGTTTTATTCCAGAGGGGATGTCTGGGCGTGGGATGTGTGCTTGTGTGTGCTTGTGTGCCCTCAATCGCTATGCAAACGCACCCACCTCCTCACCTGTTCATCCGAATGCCGTGGCATCTACTTGGCTTCCCCCCTTTGTTCTCGGTTTTTTTTTTTCTCGCCGGCTCCTCTTTCTCCTCCTGTCACACACTCTCTCTCTGTATGGGCAGCTTGTTGGTGCCCCCTTTTTCCGACTCCTGCCGACTCGCGCCCCTCCGTCGTGAACGTCCGAACGACACGGCGCTCGCCACCTGTGCAGATCCAAGCCGCCTGCCTACTCTTCTCCGGGTAGGCCTTGACGTCTGCACCGCCTCCGCCGCCAGCCCTCGCACGGCTATCACCACCTCTTCGTCTTTTCTTCTTGTTTTACTGCCTCTCTCTGTGTCTCGCTCGGATCTGGTGTGTGTGTGGAGCATCAGCGCGGTGTGTTGCCGCCGGCGTTGTCATCTTTCTGTGCACGAGGGCGGACAGGCTGCGTGCAAACGGGATGGGGCGTCGCGCGCACGCCGCACACGGGCACTCCACACGCTACGGCAATGCGTAGAAGACACACAAAAGCGATGACTTCAAGTGTGAGTCTTGTGGCTCCCCGCAGCGTTCGCGAAGACGCGCTGGTGCGCTAGAAGATGCCAGAGATCGCCTCAGTGAAGAGCACAAGAGAGCTGCGCGTTCTCCCCACTCCACCTGGTGGTGGGGACACACACCCTCGCATTGCCGGGCGATCAGATGTCGAACACCTGGTGCGGTGGCAACTGATGGCTCTCTCCGTCTCTATCGACCACCCTTCACTGCCTGCATCTTCGAGTCTATTGCACGGACGTGCACCTACTCCCTCCACCCGCCAACCGACCTGACTCTCTCACTCACACACACACGCAAACACACGTCAACGTACTCAAGAGTACGTTGACCGCGGGCTCACCGCAGCTCGCCTCCCTTTCCCGTCACCCATCGGCGTGCCCCGCACGCTACGCCATCGACTAGCCCTTTCGGCCCTCCGCCCAAAAAGAAGCACACATCGCCATAGAGATCCTCTGCGACTGCGTGTACCAGGAGTATAGACACACACACACACCCAGACACATAGAGTACCGCATTTCACTCTTCGCCTGTAAATCAAAGCGTAGCGACACTCTCTTGCGTCGGTGCGCTCGCCCCCCTCCTCCACCTCATCCCCTGCCTCCCCTGCCGGCTTCCTTCATGGAGGAGGTGAAGTGCGCGTTGCTGGGGCTTGACGCGGCGCTCGTTCAGCTGCCTCTCGCTGGCTTGACAGCTGGGCCGGCAACCACAGGCGCTGCAGCACCCGCCGCCGCCGCGGATGTTCATCGCGATGCCACGGCAGTGTTGCCCCTAGAGTCGCTTACCGACGCGGCGCTGCCCTTCCACCCCACGGAGCAGCTCTTGCTGCAGCGGGCTCTGCCGCTGGGGCAACACTACCACGTCCTCCAGCGCGCCACGCGGGCCGCGGCAGTGGGCCGCGCCGACGGCAGCGGCCTCTATCCCGCCGCCATCGCCAGCGGCGTGCAGAAGGTCCTGGCGCACTACGCGGCGGCCGTGAAGGCGGCAGCGAGTCCAGCAGCGCTCGCCGCGCTGCCAGCCACGTACGCGCTTGCCTTTGCGCTGCTCGAGGAGGTTGTGGCACGGCAGCGCGAGCCGGAGCGGTGCCTGCCGCTACTGAGCGCCTTCCTGCATCACCAGGAAGTCCCCGCCGCGTTCCGCCGCTCCCTGGGGGAGAGCGTGTGGCTCGCGCTGCTCTTCACCACGGCGCACTACGTCGCCCACGGCGTCGTCCTGCACGCGCGGCCCGACTACTTCATCGCCGTGCGCGCCAAGACAGCGGAGACGTCCACGCCGACGCCGCCGCCCTCCGCGTCTACGGCGAGTCGGCCAACCACAAGCGTCACCACGGCCGCCGCGGAGGAGCACGTCCTTTTTGCGGACCGACTGCCGCCTGGCGTGTCGGCCGAGCTCGGCCTGCTCATCCTCGCAGCCGGAAAGGAGCGGCGGGTGCTGCTGCGCGACACGGACGTGCAGGGCGGGAGCGACTACCTCGAGCAGCTCGCGCTCGGCTCCCAGGACGAGGCGGCCAACGCCGTCTTCCACTCCATCTTCAACGCGCAGCTTTGCCACGGTGGGGTGCTAGCGGTGGCGGAGCTGACGGCGCGCGTCGAGGCAGCAAAGACGCTGTGGTCGCGCGCGCTGTGGATGAAGGTGGGCGATGTGCCCTCGCTGCGGGTGCACCTGGCTGCACTGCGCAGCATGTTCCTCTGCCACCGCGGCGATGTCTGGCTCGCGTTCGTGGAGCGGGTGCTGCCGGTGCTGGCTGGGGTGCAGTCGGTACGCCTCAGCCGCTGCGGGAGCGCCGCCGCGGGGACGGTGGAGGCGCCGGGTCTGTCGGCGACGCTGCCGGGGCTCTCGTACGCCGCAGCCGGCGACGCGGACCGCGCGAACGAGGAGGAGCGCGAGGATGCGGCGGTGGCCCTCACGCGAGCCGCGCGGGTGGCGACGTCTCGCGGCGCGCTGCTGCAGCGCACCGCCGCTGATGCCTTCCTCTTTGCCCTCTCGGTGAGCAGCCTGCGCGATGTCGCGGCCTACGAGACCTTCACGATGCGCGTTGCCGGCAACGCGGTGCAGCAGGCCGACGCCGCCTTCGCTGCCACCGACCCTGCGCGGGCTGGCCGGCGCTCCCGCAGCGGCAGCACCGCAGCCGCGGCCGCGTCGACGGAGGACGTGGCGCGGCACCTGCTGGCGGTGGTGCAGGCGCTATACCTGCAGTACATGCCCCCGCAAGGGCTGCTGCTGATTGTGTCGCCAAAGGCGATGCAGTACTACCAGCGGCTCTTCTCTTTCCACCTGGCGCTGCGCGTCGCGCTGGAGGCGCTCGCAGCGACGCGGACGCTCTTCGCCGAGGCGCTCGTCACGAATGCCAACCCGTCCATCGACCTACGCCGTGCCCTGGCGCTTTTCCATCTGCTGCACTTCATCGGCTCCTCGCTCGGCTACTACATGCAGGTGGACGTGATCAGCGTGTACACGGCGCGGCTTGAGGGACAGCTGGCCTCGCCGGCGTGCGCCAGCGTCGATCAGGCGAAGCGGCTCCACGATCAGTTCATCTGGCACGTCTCCGAGGCCACCTTCCTCACCGACGGCGCCGAGCCGCTGCTCCGCGCCTGCCAGTCCCTCAACACGTGCGCCGTGACACTCTACGTGCTGTGCACCCGCTACCGCATTCCGTACTGGGCAGTCGACGGCGTGAACGAGACGCCGGTCGAGGTGCGGGCGACGCTGGCGGCACTGGAGGCGCGTGTGCAGCAGGACGTGGTCGCTGTTTTCACCGGTCACCTAGGCCTCGGCGCGCGCTCGTGGGAGCGGGCGCTGTGGTCGCGGCTGGACTTCAACGGCTACTTCTCGCAGCACCGCACGCGGCCGATGCTGCCTGTGGTGCTGCGCAGTGTCAGCACCGCTGCGACCGGCGCCACTGCTCCTGCTTCCAGTGCGGCTCCTGCACCGCGCCCCACACGAGCACGTGCAGGCGCCGGCAACCCGTCGCGCGCCAGCGGCCGCACTACCACACCGCGCCGAGAACAGGTCCCGTCGAGGCGCACATCTGCTGGCTAAGAAGAGAAGAAAGGAAAACTGATGTGGCCCTGCTGCGTGTGCGTGTTTGTGCGAGTGGGACACTCGGCGTCTCGTCTCTTCCTTTTCTCACACGGCGTATATATATGTGTGTTTGTGTGTGTGCGCACTCCGGGACCTGCAGCTGCTGTCATACTTCTCTCTCTCTTCTCCACATTCGATGATCACGTGCGCGCCTTCTTCTGGAGTGTACAAAGGGCACGTGGCAGCAGCCGCGCTTCGTGACAAGGGCGAATCGACGAGGATGTGGATGGGTTGCCAACACAAGCTCGAGCTGTTCTTCGTTGTTAAAGAGAGGAGCCGTGAGACGAACTCTGGCACGCACTTCACTCTGCCCCTTCTGCTCTACGCTGGATCTCACTTGAATGCGGCGCAAGCGGTCCTGCCGCGCCGCGCGCCGTCTTGTCCTTCCGGCGTTGTCCAAGACCCCAACTGACCCTCTGTGTACCCTCCCCCCTCACACTCCCTCACACACTCCCTCCCCACTTCGTCTTGCCCGCTGCTACCTGGACCGGGCGACTCCTCACGTCACACGCTCCACCTCGTCATCGCCGCGCATCACACACAAACGGAACACAACAAAAAAAAACAAAAAAAAAACTGCACAACGAAGCTGAAACACAGCATCTCCCTCGCTCAAAGAAAACAGGAACCCCCCTCCCCCCATACACTCGGAGTCGCACTTCGGGTTTTGCATCTCTCCAGCATCGCTTACCCCCTTTTTGTTTTTACGCTTTCCTTGCGCCTCTTGTCCACGCGCCGGTGTCTTCATCCGGCCGCTTCATCGCCTGCGCCTCGCCGGCTCTTTCTGAGTTCTTCTTGCCGAGTCCTTCTCCTATTTCCGTCTCCGCACCCACTGCTCACCGCCCGCTCGCTCGCTCTGGCTCCGCCCATTGCCGGCTCGACACCAAGTCGACATTGATCTGCGTCGGGGCTCTCCCCCTCTTGCGTCTGTTTGTGCGCCGCCTAGGCGCACGCGCCGACCCGTGCCGACGCACGCAGGCACACGGTGACGTCCACTCGTGCGTTCATCATGAGCAGCCCCGGCGACTCTCCGAAGAGCGGCGACAGCGCGTCGCTTCAGCCCCCGCCTACCGTGCGCAACCGCGAAGCCCCACCTACGGCTCCGCCGACGGCCGGCCGCGTGACGCGCTCACAGGCGCTGTCGCGGTTCCGCCGCAGCGACAGCGTCAGCACCACCGCCCAGCGTCTCGCCACACCGGGTAACGACGCGAGCGACTGCTTGCCGACGGACATGCGCAAGGACAGCGCGGCGGTGGAGGCGGAGGTGGACACGCCACACAAGAAGTCGTCGGACGACACCTCGTCGCAGCTGGCCGCCCCCGGCGCTGACACGTACGCCGGCGCTGGCATGGCAGCCCTGTATGAGCAGCGGCGGAAGGGCGCCACGCGTGCGCCGGACGACGGCGACGACACGGGCGCCGCCTTTTTCGACGCCGCACCGGGCAGGCGGCGCCGCGGACGCCGCAACGGCGACGGCCCCGGCGATCGGCACGCGGAGCGGGAGGAGGTGGAGGGCGAGGACGGCGGGGGCGAGGAGGAGGAGAACGAGATGGAGGAGTGCGCGAAAAGCAACGACTCGACCAACCGCGGCGCGGAAACGCGCGGCCTGACGGGGTTCGTGGCGCCTTCGTCGAACGTGCGCTCGCGACGCAACATGAACCTAAGCCGGCAGGCCGCCAACGCCCTCCCCCGCATGCTCGCACTGCAACGCACCTTTGAAAACCAGGCCAAGCACGTGTACGAGTACTGCGGCACGCACGTGGTGGAGTGGCCGACGCTCGCGGTGGAGTGGATACCAGACCGCGCGTTTGTAGACCCGGAGCGGGACTACACCCTGCAGTACCTCGCGATCGGCACCCAGGTGCACCCCTCCAGCGGTGCAGCCAACACCGTGCGGGTGATGGAGGTCGCCGTGCCCGTCGTGGCGTCCAAGGAGGCGATGTACGGCCTCTACGGCGACGACGACATCGCCGGCGCGGAGGCGATGGACCCCGAGCTGCAGGACTGCATCGACCCCGGCAAGCGCTTCATCAACGTGAAGGGGCACTTCCACTGCGAGCAGACGCTGACTGTGGACGCGGCGGTGCTGAAGATTCGCGCCATGCCGGCCGAGACGAACATCATCGCCGTGAAGACGGCGTCGGGGTTCATCGGCATTTACAACCTCGTGCAGGACCTCACGCTGGACAAGGCGGGGCGCACGGTCCCCGACGCGCTACTTCGCGGGCACCGCCGCGGTGGCTTCGGCCTCAGCTGGAATACTGTGAAGCCCGGCTTCCTCGCCAGTGCGTCGGACGACGGCTACGTCAACTACTACGATGTGAGCCACCGCCTCACCATCGATCTGAGGGAGGCCTCCGCGGCGGACCCCGCGCTTTCCGGGCCGGAGACGCAGCCGCTGGAGCGGCTTGTCGGGCATCGCGACATCGTGACGGACTGCAGCTGGCACGCGTCGCACGGCCACCTGCTGGCATCCTCGAGCATGGACGGCGATGTCCGCCTCTGGGACATCCGCATGAGCGCTGGCAGCTCCGTCATCAACTCGGCTCACCCGAGCGGCGCCACCGCCGCGCAGTTCCACCCCGTCGGCGCCTTCCAGCTCGCCACCGCCGGGGGAGAGGGCAGCATCCACCTGTGGGACATCCGCCACACGAACGACCCGGTTGGCGAGCTCAACTACCACGGCCGCTCCATCACCGGGCTACAGTGGTCGCCGTTTAGCGAGAAGGTGATGCTGAGCTACGGCGACGACGGCCGCGTCGTGGCCTGGGACCTCGGCAAGACCTCGCTGCCGCTCGACTACTCGGAGGACCAGGTGGCGCCGCCGGAGGTGGCATTTGTGCACATTGGCCACGTCGGCCGCGTCACGGACGCATCGTGGAACGCATCCAAGACGGAGCCGTGGCTGATGGCCTCGGCCGACACGACAAATGGGCTACATGTCTATCGACCGTCTCGCAAGGTCGTTGAGGACTACCAGCAGCAGTTGCAGTTCTAGTCTGGTGGCGGCTCGATCTGTGCCGCGCGTGGGTGCTCCGTGCACCACGACGGCCTCCAATCGCGCTTGTGTATGTGTGTGTGCGTGCGTGTGCATTGGTGGGTGCGGGTGGCTTAGCAGCGTGTCTTATGGTTATTTCTCATCCTTCCTCGCGCCTCGTGCCCCGCGGTGTTTAACGAGTGCCCGCCGCGCCTCAAGGTCTTGCTCCCCTTCTCTTCGGCTGCGCTGCGTGTGGGACGCGTGTGGCGTTCTCAGGCGCCGCACGTCCGTTTGTGTGTGTGTTTGTGTTCCAATGTGCTTACTTTTCTAGGAACGCGCGTGCGTCGGTGAGCGTGGTGGCGTCCCCCATGGGTCCTCGTGGTCCGTTATGTGTCCTCTTTTCTTTGTCTGCTGTTGCTACGCTGTGGCTGTGCGCGCGTCATACGCTGCGTGACTCTCCTTTCGCGGCTGCTTGATTGGACGCGGTCTTGTTGCTCGACCTTGACCATCTCGTGGTGAAGCTGCTTCGCCCCCTTCCCCCCTCCCTGTCACTTCTTTTCTCGTGTCCCCCACTTCGGGGTTTGCGTATCCTCCCGTGCGTAGTCTACCTCCTCCTCCTTCTCTCGCGGTGTGTGACACTGTCCGTGACTTGCTGTGTTTGCGCGTGAGTGTTGTGTGTGCGTGTGCGTGGAAGCCCTGGCGGTGGCAGTAGACTCAGCCATCTCGTTGCAGGACTGCCGCGGGAGGCCCCCGGTCCAGAGCTGCACGTGCTAGTGGACTCACTGTGACCGCCGCATTGATGCGTGTACGATGGTAGAGATTTCACCTCGTGCCTCGTACGTGTCCCCTTATCCTCGCCGTGCAGCGCACACACCGGCCCTAACCCTGCTGCGCCACGGCGTCCGCGTGCCTGCGTTGCCGTGTCGCGCTGGCGCCGCCCAAACGGCGAATTGTCAAGTGCAAACAAAACAAAGCGAAACGAGCGAAAACACCAAAAAAAGAGCCGCAGCCCCATCACACACACGCACGGCGTTGAGCGAGGACACCCATGAAAACGGGTAAGCGTCTTGTGACGCGGCGGAACGAGTCCATCCTGCGTCAGTGCAGTCGGAGCCGTCGCGTACATGTTCAACTGCCACGTGGGGGGCGAGCAACCGGGGAGGGGGGGAGAGATGTGAGCTGCCTGCGTAGGGAGGGGTGGGGGAGAGAAGGGCGCACCACCGCGTGGAAGTCAGGCGGTGGCGCCGCCCCGCGCACCAGCGCCTTTAAGGCGTGGGGAACTGCCGCGCCCTCAACACCGGTTCAACCTTGAATGTTGCTGTTGCACTTTTGCCCCTCGGTCTACTCCTGCGCTGTCACCACTGGCGCACCGCCGTCACGGCGCAGTGCCGGTGCATTCTTGTGTGGTCCGTCTTTGTGCCGAACGGGGTTGAGGGTGGGGCGGCGGTTTCGATTCACACCCGCCCACACACCCGCACTAAGACTCTCCACACGCCGACACAGCAGTGCCGCCGCGTCTTTTCATCTACTCAACTGAATTGCCTCTCACGCGGTGTGTGTGTGTGTGTGTGTGTGTGTGCTGGCATACGCCTCTGCACGCACGCACGTCGGTGAGGGCGGAGGGAGGATGAGCGTAGCGCGACAGTGCTGACACACACGCGTGCCGCACCCCACGTCCGCTGCTCCCTTCAATTTCGCTCTCTGAGCTTCTTACGCACGGTTGGGGATGCGCTCGTGACGGCACGTGTCACCTTGCTAGAACCGAGTGCCCACCCTCCGTCCCCGCGCACACGCAGCAGGCCTGCCTGTCACAACTTGACTGCACCCCCCTCCCCCAGGGGGCCCATCGTTGCAGCCTTGGCGGAGCTGCGCGCGCCCTCGTCCGCGTGCCTGTTGTACCGCTTTGATCAAGCGCCTCTGCATAGAGCTTCCCATTCGTTTCCCGCCCTCTCCCACCTCGCATGTCAGGGCACCCCCGCCGCTCCACGTCGCGTGAGCACCCGGCCTCCGCGTCGCAAGTGCTCGCAAAGAGCGGTGCCGTGCTCGGCGACCCGACCCCGCAGCCACTGCCACCGCCGCCGCGCCGTCGCGCTCGATCGCGAAGCCGGTCCGGCGAATACGGGCATCCGCGCCGGCGCCGGAGGCACGACAGCCTGTCGCCGCCGCGCGGGGAGGGTGCACATCACCACCATGACCGAGGCACGTCCCCCCAACGGCGATCGCAATGGCATCGCCGACGGCACCGGCGCCAACATGACGCGTCGAGGAGCCGCAGCAGCGATGGCGCGCATCGTCGCCGCCGTCGCCTTTCGGAAAGCCCCGCCCCGCCCCGGCTCTCTCCCGCCCTGAAAGATGCCCCTAACCCAGCTGCGGCGCGTTCGGTCCTCGGCGCACCGCCTCCGCCACTGCCGCCGGTGTTGCCTGACGCCGGCGGCGCCGCTCCCTCCGTCGCGCCGCACGTTGAAGCGGTGGAGGAGCGCCGGCTGCTGCGTCGGCGCGATCCGGCGCCGCAGCCGAGCCCGTTGCAGCTGCGGCAGGTCGCTGCGCTGGGCAGCCACTCATCGCGCGCACAGCCGCCCAGTGCGGCGAGTGGGTCGCTGAACACACGCAATACAAGCGACGCGCCGGTGCCGCCGCACTCGTCGAGGTCGCCCGTGCTGCGGCCGCCAACGCCGGCGCTGCTGCCCGCAGCTGGGGTACCGCTGACGCTGCACACCTCACCCACCCCATTGCGCATCACGCGGCCGGCGCCCCTCTCAGACGACGAGTACCTCGCATGGCTGCGCTCCCCCGTCGATCCTGCCACTCGCGCCCCGCCACCGCCCCGTCCGGTGATGGAGCAGGATCGCACACCCACCCCAGCCCCACCAATGGGCGCAGCACCGTTCAACTCGTCTGCCGCGCCCTCGGGGGAGGTCAGCTACCTCACGGAACTCTCGGTTACCACGCGCTGGGAGGCGCTGGTGGCGGCCCCGCCAGTCGTGCAGGCGACCCCGCGCATGCCGCACCTCGTGCCCGAGCTTTCTGAAATGGACGCGTCTGCCTGCCTCACAGTGGGACGTGTTGCCGGCGCGGATAGCGCCACGGCGTGCAGCGCGCCGGCGCAGGCGGTCGGGTCCGCCATGGCGCGGACCTTCGCCACGGACGTGGCGCACGGGCTCGTGTTTGTCGACCCGCCGTGGTTCATCTGCCCGACGCTGCAAGACAACTGCGAGCACCCGTTTTACACGACCTGGCTAGACGAGCTGGAGGTGGGCGCCGTCGAGGACGCTGTCGCCGAGGCGAAAGCGATGCTGGCGAAGGACACGTGAGTGGGCAGGGTGTAAGCGGGGGGGGGGCGGTGCGCGCCTTTGAGGCGGGAGTGGCGGGGTGGAGGGTGAAGGGACGCCTGCGACGCCTACCCATCGCCGCCCGCCTCCGCGCTTCCGCTTCTCGCCACACATCGCTCTCGCCTCGGCCGGTGCGCAGCTCCTCCAACTTCTCTCTCTTCCTTCCTTTTCTCAAGAGACCAAGAAGACACGCCAGTGCTCATGATGTCCCGGGCTGCGTGCCCTGTGCTTGGCTGACTAGGGTTAGCGACGCCAGCACGTCTCTGCAGCGACTGCCCGCTCCTTGGCCACCGCACAGACCCGAAGGGTGGAGGGCGTCACCTCCACGAAAGGCCAGTGTAGCACCTCTGTCTGCCACGAACGGGACTCCCTTTCTCCTTTTCTGCTCTCACTTCTCTCCCCCCTTGACATCCTGCTGCCCCTCCTGCACGGGCTTCATACGGCGTTGCTTATTGTTCCGCCACCACGCCGCATTCGTACGCTGGACACATCGACCGTCCTATCCTCACACACACACACACACACACACACACACGCAATGTGGCAAGGATGTTCGCCAAGCGCTCCACTGCCCTCCCTCCCTCCCCGCCACTGCCTCCCTCACAGATCTCACCTATCTTACAGACAAGAAAAAAACACACACAAGCGCACATACGCCTTGACTCGCGCTTTCGGCGACCCCACACCATTTGAGACTTCTCTTCTTCGGCTCAATATCTCCCCTGCCCACTCGCACACCCAACGCCACATACTCCGCCCCTCTTCCCCCTCCACGATGCGTCGCAGCTTCAACGCCCTCAGCCTCGCCGGCCTGCGTGCCTGCTGTGGCACCGCCGCTGCTGCGGCTGCGATGTCTGGCACACCGGCCCGCATGTCCGGCATGACGCGCGTGTCGTCCTCGGCCTCGCCGGCGGCGACGGCGCTTGTCATGCCGCGCCGCGTCGCCAGCGACGCCGCCCTGGCCGACGCGACCCGCCGCGAGCTGGAAGAGGAGATGGGCCGCAGCGACAAGCCGGAGCAGCCGACGCCGCCGGCGGGCTGGCAGGTGGTGCGTAAGCCGGGCACCTGCACCTTTGACCTGACCAAGACGTTTGAGGGCGAGGAGCTGGTGGTGCGTTACAGCACGAACCAGGACTCCGACAAGGCCAACAGCCACGACATCTTCGTCTACATCACGCAGAAGAGTGGCCAGACGATGCAGACCGACCTCAGCATCGAGGAGGGCGAGCTCGTGCTGAACAACATCCGTTTCTACGACGACGCGGCCCTCGCGAAGGACACGAGCGCCGAGGCGGACGCGAAGCGCAACGAGCTGTACACGGGCCCCCTCGTGCACGAGCTGGACTACGACCTGCTCAACTGTGTCATGACCTACCTCGAGAAGCGCGGCGTAGACGAGAAGCTGGGCGAGTTCGTGATTCTTTACAGCTTCTGGGCGGAGCAGCAGGACTACGAGGCGTGGCTCTCCACAATGAACAAGTTCACCTCGTAAAGCGGCGCACGTACGCACACACACGCACGCACGTGCACCAACATCGGGAGTGGGTGGGGAAGCCACGAAAAGGGCAGAAGGGGCCCATGTTCGCCTTCGAACGGGGCTCTGCGGCGGTGAACGGAAGAAGCGTATCTGCGTCGAGGTGGGTGCAGTGAAGTGGATAGGAAAGACTCGAGAGGGAAGTGCAGGGGAGCGGAGAGGGGGACGGGGGGGGGTAGGGAAGAGCGCTGCGGCGGCGGTGTCGCGCTCCCGACCTTTCGATGGGTTCGCCTGTGCGCTGCCGACCTCGCGTGGCGGCCTTGCTCACGCGCGACACGTGCCGTCTCCGAGCGTGCGCGTCCTGCCTTTCCCTTCTCCCTCCCCTTTCTCTCGCACCTTCTCGCTTCTTTTGCCCTAACGCTTCGTCGTGCCCCTCCTGGTATTCACCACCTCGACGCATTCTCACTAAACGAGCGTAACGACAGCGTGCATGCGTGAGTGCTTGTGTGTGTGTGTGCGTGTGTGTGCAGAGGGTGTGTGCGGTCCGCCGCGAAGCATTGCCTCGCGTCACTTGCGCGAGGCCACGCACGCACTTTTGCCGGGAGTGGCGAGCAAGCAGGAGGCGGGAGGCGGGTGCACGTAGGCGAAGGGGGACGGACTCTGCCACGGGTGGCGAGGAGACGGAGCTCGAGGAAGTAAAGCGGGGAGGGGGAGTGGAGCGCTGCCGCAACGATCAACAAAACGCGCGTCTTTGCCCCTCTCCCCCTTTTTGTCTGTCGTCTCGTTCGCCTCTCTTCTCGTTGCCTTCCGTGCCCTCCCTCCCTCTCCCTCTCTCGCTCTCAGTCCACCGTTTGTTTTCGCCGGCTTCGGGCACTTGCTGGCTCTGCACATACACTTGCATGACACTACACACACACACACACACACACACCGACCCACTCACACACAGATACACGCAGGCGAAAAGCAGAACGCATGCCGACCGCGACGCAGGCAAGCACACAACCACAGGGCGGGTGACGTGCCTTTGAAGTTTCGCCCGGCTTCGCATCGACTGCCGCCGATACACACATGCTGCAGTGAACATGATCACTGTATGCTTGACGGCTTCCACTGAAGAGCAATCCGGCGGCGTGTGGTGATGGACATGTTGACACGTGTAGCCAGCACTCGCACGCATGCGTCGAGCTCCCTCTTGGAGACGTCGATGCTTGCTTTGTGGTCCACCCTCCACGGGGACCTCTGCAAACCCCTCTATCGCACGTGACTCGCTGCGCTTCACTCTTCTTCTTGCACCTTTTCGCCATTTCGCGCTCCCTCCCTCGTCTCGTTTCCTTTGTTGTGTTAAGGTCACACGCGCCTATATTGGCCTGCGCTGCGTCACTCGCTTCTGACCCCCCTCCCCTCCCTGCCGCACGCTCCTCGTCAGCGCGCCGCACCCTCGTCGAGCGCGTTGCAGGAGCCACCGCACGGAGTTGGCCCACCCTGCGTCCTGTTTTCATTTTTCCGTGTGCCGCTGCTGCGCCGCAGCTTCCCCTCGCTGTCTGGGCCAGACTTGCAGGTCTGTCACGGCGGTTCCTTTCTTGCCTCTCTCTTTCTTGCCAGCTCGTACTTGACTGTCACGCCATCGGTGCACTTGCATTCCCACACTCGCAGAAACCTCTATCACTTACCTCAGCTCACGGGCCACCCCCCCTCCCACACGAAGTTATACACACACATCTCGCAGCGCCACTGGCCGTGTCCCCGCCAACACCCCAGTGCACCCCCGCGTTGGTTACCTCTGGAATGCGCTCGCTAAAGGAGTACATCGGTGGCGTCCCCGTCGTGGTGCGTCTCGCAGACGACGACGTCCTGCACCCGACGGAACGCCCGGCCCCTGCGGCGTTTGTGTTGCCGCGCACGACGCTGCTGCTCGCCATCGTGCGCGACCTCCTCCAGCTGTTCCGTCCCTACGCCGCCGCCCTGCACCCGGAGACGACGCAGGCGTGGTTCAGCGTGCGCGACACACCGCTCTCGTGGCTGTACGCGGCCGGCGTGGTGAAGGACTACGTCAACGAGTGCGTCCGGGAGGAGCGCACCTCGCACCTCACGGCGGCGGCGGCGGCATCACTTCCTACGTCGTCCGCTGCGCCATCCAGCGCAGCAGCCAATGCGGCACTCTTGCAGGCGCACCTCTGCTCCATCCTTAGCGAGCCGCTGGAACTGACCTTCCACATCCACTCCTTGACGAAGGGCAGCTCCCTTGCCCGGACGGTGCCGCTGTACGTGAATTACGACAAGCTCGACGAACACATCCGCATGGAGGTGAAGCAGGCACACAAGGCCGCCTACACGGTGCTGTACGGCAACTACGCCGTGTACCAGCGCGAGGCGGAGTCGGCGCTGCAAGCCGCTGTCGGGCTCGCCCTGTACCGCCCCTTTGACGCCGCCGCACAGGAGCAGCTCCAACAGCAGCAGCGTTTCCGCGACATGAACAACAACAACAGCGGCGGCGGCGGAGCTGCTTCGGCGATGTCCAGCCCGCGCGGCGGCGTTGGTGGCGGCAGTGGGGGGTTCGCGGCGCCCATGGTCTTCACCTCACCGTACCTCCTGGCCGAGTATCAGCAGCTCCTGCGCGGCCTGCTCACGCCGCGGCCACACGTGGCGTGGCTGTTCCGCCTGGGCTTCCCCTTCGCTTACCGCGGCGCCGGGAGCCGCAGCGACGGCGGCTACCTGCAGTACGACACGTTCCGCGTGTCCGCCGCCCCAGCGCTGAGTGGCGCGGGCGACGCAGGTAGTGCCGCGGCGGGGCTGGTGGAGCCGGAGCAGCTCTCGCTGGGGCTGCTGTTGTGGCGCCTCTTCCGCCTGCCAGTGCTCCGCTCGATGGCGGCGGCAGGCCACCCGCCAGTGCCGCAGCCGGGCAGCGCCGTGCCCGCCACCACTCCGCTGACGGAGGCGCAGGCGACGTATCAGCGGCTTCTCCGCAGTCTCGCCCCGTACTACGCCGACGCCCCCGCCTCCGCAACAGAGCGGCTCGCCGAGCAGGAGCCGCTGCTGGCCGCGACACCGCCGGAGCCGCCGGCGTGGGCGGCCTGGGAGCAGTCCATGTCAGCCCGCCTGATGGACGACTACGCCGGGACTGGGCTGCCCTTTGCGGGTGCTGCTACCACCACACCGGCCGACGAGTTGCGCCGCATTCGCTTTGTGGTGCAAGGCATCCAGCCGCCGCTTGCCACTCCGGCCAGCTTTCTGGAAGCGAACCTGTCGTCCAGTGACCGGGCCATCTTCGTGACGGTGCAAGTCTGATATCGAAACTCGACAAGCGAAGAAAGCTGCGGGTCGGCGGACTGTCACAAGTCGGCTTGAGCAATGTTGTGCTAGCATAAGAAACTGCTCGCCGCCGCGACGGATGTGTTGCCGTGCTGGCCCACCTGGCAACGAGAGCCCGAATAAACGCACGGAAGTTAAAACACACACACACACACACACACACACACAACGCAAAGAGGGCTAAGGAGCCGATCGGTCGTGACGTCGCGGCGGACCGACACCGCAAAAAAACAGGACACGAAATACACAAGGAAATACGAGAGGAGTGCCAACGGCGCAGCCGTGCCGCTTTAATGCCTCCCTCCCGCCCTTCCTCTCTCACAAGTGAGCTCGGGGAAGGCGCTGCTGTCTTTGTTGCCATTTCTGGCCAGGTCCCTGCGACACTGAGCAGTTCTTAAAAAAACAGAAAAAAGAAGGAAGTTCAAAGCGAGCACGACCTGGAAAAGGTAGCAGTGGAAAGAACGGAGGAGCGTGCCCGGTGGCCGGGTGCCTCGCCGAGAAGAAAAGCTCGGCAACGCCTCCCACACAAGCTGCACGTGCACCTCGGCCACCGTGGCCGTGTGCAGGGTTTCAGGACGGTGCGTTGCATACTCTTCCGACAACGCACTTCGTTCCTTGTCTTCTGTTTTTTTTTGTTTTTGTTCGTCTGCCACTGCGCGTGCTGCGGTGCGCGCTGAGGCGCGTCGAACGCTGCGTGGCATCGCAACACCTCCTCACGTGTTGTGCCCCACGTGTGAAACCGCCTGGTCCTACTGGTGTGTGCCTCTCACGCTCGTTGCTCCGCCTCCCCTCTCCCCCCCTGCATCGCTGCGCGCTTGGCACACGGCAGCGGCACTTGTGCCGTTGCAGCCGTCTTTGCATCTTCTCACTCAGCGCCGCCCCCTTCCCCCTCCCCCTCCCCCCACTCGCCCAGCGATGCCCGCGGGGGTGCCGTACGAGGCGGTGGAGGAGCACCTCCTCCTCGCCGCCACCCAGCCCGAGGCCCTCCACGCCGTGGTGCTGCTCATCTGGTCCAGCCTCGTGCCCCGCGCAGACAGCGGAGCTGCCGAGACCGCAACCTCCGCCGCCGCGCCTGCCGGCTCTGAAGTGATCGCCACCCCGCCACCGCCGCTCTCGGCCCCATGGTCTGCCGCTGCTGCTGCTGCCGCCGCCGCCGGTCTCCCCTCCCCGGATGACCAGACGCAGTCTCTGAGTTTCCCGAAGTCCCGCCTCGAGCACACGATGGTGGGCACCGCCGCCGCCGCAACAGCGTCGGCCTCCCGCGGCGCTGCGGGGAACGGGACGGAGGATGCGGCGAGCTCGACCCCGAGCAGCTTCCTCGGCGACACCGAGGCCACCTCTCCGGCACTCCTCACGGCAGTGACGTCAATGGCGGTGGGTCCGGGGCTGGAGTGGGCGGGGCTGGCCGCAAGCGCGGCGCGTTCTGAGCGAGTGGTGGGGCTCAGCCCGCTGACTCTGCGCGTGCTGCTGTGGTGGGCAGGGCGCCCGCAGCTGCCCTCGCGGCGCGCCGCCTTCGATGGTGCGACGGACGACATCGCGCTCTCATCGGGAAGCGCAGCCAGCTTCATCGCGAGCTCGACGACGAGCATCAGCGCCGGCGGCAGCCTCACCCGCCGCGCCTGCGAGGACGCGCGCGCGCTGGAGGCGGCTGTGGCGATGGGGCGGCCCGGTCTCGACCAGGGCTCCACACGGCACCCGTTTTCGACGGACGCGGGCGTGGACGGAGCGCAGCTTCGGCACCGCATCGCGGATATCTTCGCGGTGCTGTGTGCGCGGGACGGTGGGGTGGTCGTGTCCGACGCCCTCCTCCACGGCCGCTGCCACGACGCCTCTCACATGGCGGCGCAGCGGTGCGGGCTGCACTTCGCGCCGTGCCCGGACGCGCGCTGGCTGGCTGCCACCGACACTGCCGCCGCCGCCGCCGCCGCCGCCGCTGCCGCACCGCCGATCACGGTGCCGTCGAAGGTGCGCCAAGGTGACGGGCGCAGCGGCAGCGCTGTCGGCGGTGTACGGGCGGCGAAGTCGGCGGCGCGTCGTGGCGCTGGCGCCTACGACATCACGCCACTGCTGTGCGCGCTGGTAGACTTGTACACGTCTGCAGCGCGAAGTGGTTACGGGGGTGGTTCTGATGTTGCGGCGGCTGCCGCTCGCACGCCACAAACGCCGTCGCATCGGACCCCAGTCGCGTGTCGCGTAGAGTCGGGCGCCGAGGCCGATGCCGTGGCAACGGGCAAGCTGCTCCGTGCCCTGCTGCGCTGCCTCCCGCTGCACAAGCGTCTCGTCCGGCTCTTCAACGGCGACCCGCGTGCGATGAGGCCCGCGGCGCGTAGCGGCGACGCATCGCCGTCGCTCTTCTCCGCGTCGTCCTCGCCCCGCTCCAGCGCATCACCGCCCGACGCAGAAGAAGGCGTGCCAGTGCGCGACTTGGCCTCCTTCGCAGGGGCGCTGACACACCCATCGCCCATCGTCTCCAGCGAGGCGTGGCGCACCCTGATGGTCCTGCTGTTCCCTGCACCGTCGCGGGGCATCTGCAGCGCGGTGCGCTGGCTGCTGCTATTGCCCGCGCCACGCTGCCCTGTGCAGCGCTTGCTGATTTCGGCGCTGGCGCTGCCTGGCGACGACGAAGCTGACCATCAGACGGGTGGGCCCGTGCAGTTGGCGCCTTCGTCTCCGCCTATCGTGCTGGCGGCCTCGCACCCCGTTGCCCGCAACGCCGCCCTGCGTCTCCTCCATCAACTGTGCGCGTCGACGGACCTGCCGCCGTCCGTGCAGGTGGTCTTTCAGGGGTGCCCAGCGTTGCTGTGGCGAGTGCTGCGGCTGGCCGAAGTCCTGTGTCGTGGTGTACCAGCCGCCAGCGCCGTGCTTGTGCGGTGCGTCCTCGTGGACTACGTTGTGTGCGCCGCGCCACTGCAGCAGCAGCGGCGGTCAGACAGCAGCGCCAGGCCCCGAGTGCGCGATGCCGCCGCTTCGCTGACCACGGGTGCCCTCTTGCACGCCAACAAGGCGGCGCTCACGGCGTTCCTGGCCGCAACGCGCACGGCGTGGGGGTGCGACGCCGGCGGGGCCGCGGCGGTGCCCGACGAGGACGGCGTAGCGGGCGCTGCGCTGCACATGTCGCCAGGGGTCGGCTACGATGAGGGTGACATCGCGGCGATCTTGCAAGCTCTCTGACGGGGACGGGCGGGGCCGTTGCAGGCAAGTCTGGTCGCGTCGTTGGATGTCCGCTGAGCATCCTCGACACCAAAGCGCCTCCTCCCCCCCTCCAAAAAAAAAAAAAAGAAGAGAAGACCACACACCCAGTTGCCTGCTCACGCCTCACAAGAAGAAACAGGAATGGCGCCAAAGGCGACCGACGGGGCCGGAAGGCTGAAATTGGCACGGAGTGACGGTGCGAGAGTGTGCGGTGCCGCATTTGCCCACCCTAGGACGTGCGTGGCGTGTCTTACCTGTCATCGCAGTGGAAGGTTCACCCGTGGGCCCATCTCCTGATCTTGTGCTTCTCCCTCGCTGCCACCCTCCTGCACCCCATCACCTCCTGACCTAGCTCGGCCCTGCGTCCATCTGCAGTAGCCGAAGCGAAGATATCCTTCACGCCGTTCTGCGCGAAGGCGATTCCGCGCAGCGCCCCTCCCCCCTCCCCCCGCGCTGTCATCGCTCATCTCAGCCGTCCAGACTGTTTCTCCTCACCGCCCCGTACTGCGGTGTGTGTGTGTGTACCTGTATTTGTGTATGTGTGTGTGCGTGGAGCCGCTGCACCCNCCCCCTCCCCCCGCGCTGTCATCGCTCATCTCAGCCGTCCAGACTGTTTCTCCTCACCGCCCCGTACTGCGGTGTGTGTGTGTGTGTGTGTGTGTGCTTGAAGCCGCTGCACCCACCCCCCCTCCTTCCCACAGTGGACCTTGCCCTGCGGAGGCTGCTGCTAGACCCCCCCCCCAGTTTATCACAGGCCGATGTGCTCACAGCAAGTGGCGGCGCCGCCGCTGCCGCCGCCCGAGTGCGTGCAGTTTCGCGCAGAGCAGCTGCAGCTCTCCGCCGGCGTTCCGCTTGGGGCGGGTGCGATCAGCCAAGTGCTGCAGTGCGCCCTGCACCGCGCGACGGCCCCCGCGCTGCCGGTGGTGGTGAAGGTCGTCTCGAAGGTGCAGGTGCTGCAGCAGGGCAAAGTGCAGAGCGTGATGAACGAGAAGGCGGCGCTGATGCGGCTCGCCCCACACCCGTACGTGGCCCGCCTCTACGGCACCGCACAGTCGGAGGATGAGCTCTACTTCGTGCTGGAGTGGCTGCCTCACGGCGACCTGCTGCAGCTCATTCGGCGGGTGGCGCGAGACCGAGTGCGGCAGTTCAACGGATGCGCCGATGCGACTGCTGCCGCAGCGGGTGAGCCCCCGGCGACATCGATTCCATCCTCCAGTACGGCGCTGCGCTGCCTCGACATGCACGACGCGCAGCTCATCACGGCCCAGCTCGTGCTTGCCCTGGCGCACGCGGCGGCCAAGGGCGTCGTGCTGCGCGACTTGAAGCCGGAGAACGTGGCGTTCGACGAGAAGTGCCGCGCGTGCCTTATCGACTTCGACACCGCCGACCTCGATGGGGCCGCGAGCGCGCCGCAAACGAACGGCGGCGTTGCCTGCCCGCCGCCTGTCGACTCGTCGGGTGACATCGAGGGCACGAGCGCGTCGTCGGGCCCTTCCTCTGCACCCTCTGCGTCCCCGACGGCGTCCACGGCACCCGCGCGCCGCCGCCTCACCGTCTCTGAGATCCAGAGCATGCGCAAGAAGACTGCCAGCTTCTGCGGCACGGCGCAGTACGTGTCACCGGAGATGGTGGGCGAGTGCAAGTGGAGCTTCAGCAGCGACTTGTGGGCCCTCGGCGCGCTGGTCTACGAGCTGATCTACGGCGTGCACATTTTCGCTGGCATGACGCAGTTCGAGGTGCTGCAGAAGGTGATACACGGCGGTTACGTTGCACAGGATGCGCTCTTCCCCAGCGTCGACCTCGGCGCAGACGGCAGACGCTTCGCCGCGATGAAGAGCTTCGTCCGCCAGCTGCTCACCACCGACCCGCAGCTTCGCCTCGGCGTGCACCCAGAGACGCACGCCTTCGACCTCGACGCGCTGCGCCGGCACGCTTTTTTCGATGGCCTCGACTGGGACCCGCTGGAGGAGCAGCTGCGCACGTTCCGCATGCGCCGCTTCGATGCGTGGGCGGGCCCCAAGGCGGCCGCAAGCTCGGCACCACCCAGCACAGAGGGGGCAGCCGTGGCCCCGGCGGCGTCGTCGACAGAACCCGCTGCCCTCATCGCGCTCGCCGCGGCCTGCGTCGACCCGTCCCCGTCGCTGAAGGAGCGCTACCACGCGCCGCCCTTCAACGACCCGGCGTACGCCGAGTACGTGTACAAGGCCACCGCAGATGCCAACCCGTTCGAGAAGTTCTTCACGCAGGAGGAGGCGCACACCGCCCCCGGTGCCGCCGAAGAGCCTCCGCTGCGCGGTCACGCGGTGGAGCTGGCGTCGGCGCCGTCCCCGTCCCCTGTGAACGATGGGCCGGCTTCTGTCCCGGCTCCTGCCGACGCTGCGGAGGCCCACAACAACGGAAGCGGCGTGGACGAGGACGATGTGATCGATGATGTTGGCATGCGCTACACAGGCCGCCCCGCCGACGAGGACTTCCAGCACTGAGAGGCAAGGAGGAGGAGGAGGAGGAGGAGAGCGCGCGGCGCAGACGTCACGTGTGCCGTGTGCCCAGCGCTGTCCGCGCGCGTTGCCCCCGCGTCCCCCCCCCCCCCGAGCGCGCCTCTGCCAGGCGTGCAGAGCAGCTTTTTGTTTGAGATGGGCGGTGCGAAGGGGCCAATCAGCACGGCAGCTATTTGCTTTCACTATGCCCCCGCGTCGCGCTCGCAGCTTCTGCACTCCCTTCCTTTCTCCGACTGCCTCTTCTACCGCCGCCTGCACGTACGTGAGGGCGCGAGTGAGAGACGTCGACGAGCACCGACCGAGTGTGTGTGCTCGTGGTGCACTGGCACCGCCTGGCATCCCCCTGAAACTTGTCAAGGATGAACCGCACCGACACCGTGGGAGCAGGAGACAAGAGCCACAACAGAAAGAATAACACAACGAGTATTGCAGCTCCGGTGCCACGTGTGTGCGCTCTTGGGGACCAAGTCAGTGTGCTGCGGCCGGTATATGTCTTGCTGAGTCTCACAGCGCTGTGCTCCGATGGCCGTTTCTTCTGGACTCTGCGTCGATGGCGCGTCGGCCTCACCCTTGTGTAAGCCGCATTCGTGGCACCCCGTCTCTTGCCCAC
The DNA here is from genome assembly GCA_030849075.1 of Zelonia costaricensis. Lineage (NCBI taxonomy): Eukaryota > Euglenozoa > Kinetoplastea > Trypanosomatida > Trypanosomatidae > Zelonia > Zelonia costaricensis. The sequence goes on along the minus strand of JASAOO010003442.1, from coordinate 13,788 downwards.
TTCACGAGGTGCCTATCCTCTTTTACTTCCTGTACTCATCCTCCTCTGCAACCCCTCCGGTCTTGTTTCCCCCCACCCCCACCCCCGCGCTGGCTGTTACCGCCAACTCTTGCGTGTGTGTGTGTGTGTCAACGCACCGTCGCTGGCCGCACACACGGCGCCATACCCCCCTTCCCTCTCGATCACGCCGCTTCACACTGCCTCCTTTGCATTTCCAGTTTTGGATCTTGTCTCGCTCTCTCTGTCTTGCACTTCCGTTCATTCTCGTAGTCACACGCGTGGGAGGTCCAGTGAAGCTCTGACATCACGCATACATACACGCACACACGCACATACCGAAGTGCACGCGCGCGTTCTGCTGCACGAGTTCGCTGCCCTCGTGAGGGCACCATCCCCGTCATATTTGTTGGCGTCTTTAGCGGACGCTGCCTCGACACCCCTGCCCAGCGTCTCACTGCTGCTGCTGCTCCTGCTGTTGCTGCTGCAGAGCAGACTACAGTTTTCTGTTCACTGCGTCGGGCTGCAAGCAGCACTGCTCGCTTTTTTTTTTTCTCCCACTTGTCCTGCAGCCTCGGAGCAACAAGCTTGCGTACGCGGCTTCCTTCACCACGGTATCGGAGTGCCCGCATTGCGACTTCACTCGCTTCTGCTCTCGTCACCGCTGCACCGCTGGGCCCCTCTCCCCCCTCCCCCCGCTGCCACAGAGGAATCCTTTCAGTTACGGCCGTCTACGCTAACGCGGGGTGACCATGCTGGAGATCACGAGCCTCGGTCAGCTGCTGTCCTACATCCAGCGCAGCGATGTGGTGACCGTCGTCGACTTCTACGCGGACTGGTGCGGGCCGTGCCAGCAGATCAAGCCCGAGTACGAGCGCATCGCTCGCTACTACGACCCCGCCAAGGTCATCTTTGCCAAGTGCAACGTGGACCGCAACCGCGACTGCGCCAGCCGGTACGGCGTCGCCACCATTCCAACCTTCATCGTCTTCTACGCGAATGAGCGCGTGACCACCGTGTCGGGCGGCGACCTTGGTACGGTGCAGCGCAGCATCGACCTTGCCGTGGCGCAGATCCCCGACGCGGGCGCGGCGAGCAGCCAGCGGACACCAGCGCACGAGCCGCGCGACGCGCAGGAACCGCAAGACGTGTTCGAGGTGCACATGCTGCGCATTGTGGAGGCGAAGAACACCAGGAACCCCATCCTCGAGAAGGACAGCTGCGACGCCGCGTACAGGCTGCTCAAGTCAAAGGAGCCGCACGGCGTGCTGCTGCTGCCGTACCTCGCCTCCGACGCCTTCTCCGCCACCGCGCTGGACACCCTCTTCGCGAACCTCGCCACGCGCGACGCGTCAGAGCTGCCAGACAAGGAGCAGCTTGTCAACCAGGTGCTGTGCCACATCATCCAGCTCGCCACGCTGCTCACCTGGGAGGACATGGGCGTCGTGGAGCAGCTGCATCGCGCGCTGACCGCGCTGCTGAGCTGCACGCGGGCGCAGACGACCGTCATGGCGAGCCCCTTTTTCATGAACCCCTTCGTGACGACGGGCACCCAGCTGGAGCGGACGACGCTGCTCGGGGTGCTGCTTGGCGTCGGCCCCAAGTCGATGGAGGTGGTGGCGATGCGGCCGCCGAACGCCGTGTGGGCCGACGTGCTCGAGATGTTCCCGCCGGCGCAGAAGGACCAGCACAAACAGAGCGCGTACACCGTCCAGCAGCGTGTGGAGACGCTGGCGACGATGAACGGGCGGCTGGTGCAGACGCTGCTGCGCACAAAGACGACCCGCGACGCGACGCTGCGGTACCTCGGCCGCGCCCTGCAGCTCAACGAGGACTACCTCAAGACGATGCATCACGACAGCCCAATCAGCTCGCGCTACTTCATGATCCAGCTGCAGTCCGTCCTAGTCGAGCTCGCGCTGCCCATCTTCCAGGCTCGCGGCGGGACTGGCGGGGGCGAGATGGGCGCCGGGTCCGGCTACGACTACCGACAGATCCCTGCGCAGTACCTGCTGGACCGCATGTACGGCCCGCACGGCGCCGTCGTCTCCTTCGGCAGCGACGTTGAGCGGGTCACGCACTTCGGGCCGGAGAACCCGCTGCCGACGGTGCCGGCCGGCCGCGAGGCGTACAAGCCATCGGCACACCTCTTCTTCCTCGCCGCCCGTGCCATCACGCTCTGCGCGGCCGTCTTCATCGACGAGCACGACCGCGACGCGCGGCAGGCAACGCACCCGCAGGCCTCGGCGCAGCAGCGGGACTTGTACACGGCGGAGAAGCTGCTGCTGGAGGGCTTGATCGGCTCGAACGAGCTGGGCGTCAGCCGGCTGGAGTTCCTGAACCACCTGGCGCACTGGCTGCTGACGGTGATGCAGGTGGACGGGCAGGGCAGGCTGCCAACGCAGCCACCGCCGGAGTGGTGCTACCTGCCACAGTGCCTCGTGGACTGCGTCATCCGGGCAACAAAGATGGCGCCGGTGGACGGCCTGTTCGCGGACGGCATGATCTCGCTCATGCTCGTGCTCATGGGCAACACCCGCTACTTCCCGAAGCCGCACACGCACGCCCTGTTTCCTGCCTACCTGCTGCGGCTGCAGGAGGACTTCACGACGCGCAAGGTGCTGGAGCAGCACCCGTGGTTCAGCACGCACATTGTGCGCTCCTGCATGGAGTGCTACATCACCGTGGAGAAGTCGACGTACGAGCGGGTGGAGGTGCGCTACGAGCTCTCCTACGCCATCAAGACGTTCCTCAAGTCGGACCTGCTCTGCGAGCCGGTGCGCGAGGAGATGGAGTCGCACGCCAACAACACAATGCTCGAGCGCTTCTCGCACATGGCCGTTGCGGAGGTGAACGAGGCGGTCGATCAGGTGATCGACACGCTCACCAAGATGAACGAGATGATTAAGGCCGGCGCCGATCTCTCTGAGAACGCCTCGCCCACCGCAGCAGTCGCAGGAGCGGCAGCAAACGCGCCGGCGACGGCGGCGGGCAGCTCGACGGGTGGCGGCGCGGCGGCGGCTCGCAATGGTCGTCATGACCGGCGTGCCAACCGTGGCCAGCAGCAGCCCCGCGCAGAGGAGGACGCTGCAGAGGGCGATGAAGAGGACGAGGAGGACGAGGGCGCGGATGGAACGCAGACGTACCACCAGCGTGGCATGAGTCTGCGCTCGCACCTGATGCTCTTCACGGCCTCGATGGACATGTTCATTGAGCTGTCGCTTCAGTTTCCAAAGGGCGTCTCGCAGAACATGGTGGCGGGACAGATCAGCGAGATGCTGGCCAGGAGTCTGATGGCGTTCGCCGGGCCGAACAGCAGGAACCTCAAGATCCAGAACGCCGACCTGTACAACTTCCGCCCGCGCGAGGTGCTGATGCGGCTCGTTGACTGCTTCACACACTTCCGCCGCTCCAAGAACTTCCTGCGGTGCCTGTGCCACTGCAGCATTCCGTTGGCGGACATCCGCGCGGTGATGCGGACCGTTGTGGATCGCCAGCTCGTCTCCGAGGACCTCGTGTGGAAGGTGTCGGAGATGGCGTCAGCGATCGAGTCTGTGTCGAAGGAGGTGGACAACGAGGAGGCGGTCTGGGATGATGCCCCGGACTTCGCACTCGACGCGCTGCTCTCGACACCGCTGCTGCAGCCGGTCGCGTTGCCGGCCGAGGTGAAGGACTTGAGCGACCTCGTCTACGTGAACCAGGAGACGCTGCACCACCTGCTGCTGTCGGAGAGCAAGCACCCCTTCACGAATGAGCCGCTGACGGAGCCGATGGTGGCGGCCTTCAATGCGCGGCCGGAGGTTGCGGCTGCCGTGCAGGAGCGGCGCGCGGCAATCCAGAAGTGGGTGGCCGACGCGAAGGCTGCCAAGGTGTGACATGACTGCGCTGGCATTGCCTCTGTCTGTCGGCGTGCGGGTGTGCTTCAGGCGTGGAGAAAGGAGAGCGCGGAGCCGGGCGTTGGCGACGGCACGGGGTTCCTTTAACACGTAAGAAGAGAAAGCGAACCCCCTCCCCCCTCCGTCTCCTCCCGTCGGGTTCCCTCTTCGATCCTCTGCCTCGTCTCCGACCTTCACCTTCCTTCTCGTAGTCCCTATTTGATGCAGCGGTACACAGCCCATGTGCGTCCCTCAACTCCCGTTGTCACGGCGCGCCGGCCCTCCTCCTGCGTCGTTGTTGCTTCTCGTTTTTCCCTGAGTGCTTTGAGGCCGTTGCTTTCTTTCGCTCCATGTTGCGGTGGTGCAGCGAGTGCGACAGGAAGGGGGGGGTGCGTGGGGGACGAGACACACACTTGCACGCACGCGCGCACGCACGCACGTCCGTCCTCGCTGTCTCTACCGCCTCTCGTCATCCCTCTGCACGCGCTCCTGCGTGCAGGCGCGTTGCGCGCCCCTCTTGCCCGCCGCATCCCCCGCATTGGGCCTCCCCGGGCTGCCGCAACGGCGCGCGCCCGCTTTCCGTGTGTCCTCGTGCACGTTGCGTGCTTCCGCGTCGCCGCGCAGGCGTGCACATTGCCGTCACCTCACGACTCTCCCATGTCCATCGCTGTCTCGAAGCTGCCACGCGAGTGCGGGCAACAGCGCAAACAACAGCGAGCGCACGTCGCGCATGCGTTGGCCAGCGGACTCTTTCGCCCGCTCCACTTGCCCGAATGGGGAACACCTGGTCACGACTTCAGCGTTGGTGTGCTGGGAGACGCTAGGAAGTGCGGGGTTGTCCTGTGGGCGAGCGCTGGCAATCCCCGTGCCGCAGACGACTGGCGCTCGTCCCCTGAATTGCATCCGGCACGACTGCTACGCGCTGCTTTCCCACCTCCGAGTGCTTCTCGTCCCCGCTGCTCTCCTTCCTCTTCTTCCGTGGCTCTCATGGGGCACCCTTTGCTCGACCGCTTCCACCACCTTCACGTGTCGCCGCAGCTCACCGCACTCGCTGAGGCTTTTCTTCGTTTACCTGGTGCCGCACGCGCCGGCGCAACTCCACCGAGCGGCGTCATGCTGCGCTTCACGTGCACCGACCTCGGCCGCTGGGGCTCCCGCGACTTCCTCCGCGGCCGCAGCAAGCGTGCCGGCGCGGTGCACACTCGCCACACCCACGGCCGTCAGGGCCGGTACAAGCGACTGTCCGCCATCACGGCAAGCGTGCGCGATGGACGCCGGCACGCCGGCAACCACATGCAGGGCGGCCTCGGCATCAAGCTGGGCGGCGGTCTCTTCGGCCTCCGCATCCCCCGCCAGCACCAGCTCTCGCACATGACGCGCGAGGACTTCGACCTGGAGGTGTACGGGCACCCCAACATCACGAACCCGTACCGCGACCACCTTGCCGAGCACCCGGATCTCAAGAGCGTCATGATGAACGCGACAGTGGCACTGCGCCTCGTCGTGCTGCTGCCCCGCGCCCCGCGCCGTCTCGCCGCGCCGGTGCCGGCGCAGTGGCTGGCGGTGGTGCAGGACGTGCGCGCTGCTCTCGCCGCGCTGACCGCGGCTGACGGGACGGCGCTGATGGGCAGCGTGGAGGTGCACCTCTGCACCCTCGAGGCCTCCGTCTTGTGCAATTGGGTGCCCTCTGAGAAGTGCGTGACAAGCAGCGCAGTGGGGACGTCGCCAGCGGAGTCGTCAGAGACTGCCGCAGACCTCGAGGAGTGTGCGGCGGAGCTCTACAGGACGCACTGCTTGCTGGGGCAGCAACTCAAGCGTGTCACACCGGCGGCAGGCACGGCCACGTCGTCATCGGGCATCGCGACTTCACGTCCGCCTTTACCGCAGCGCCGTCGCCCCCCGGCGGCCTTCATGAGTGCGGTGCTGCGTGTCCCTTCGCTGACTTCGTCACGTGTCACAGCACCAGGCGCCGCCGCGCCTGCCTCGGACTCGATGGCGGCGGGGGCTCGCTCTGCCCCCTCCTTCACCTCAGCCGTGCTGGCGCAGCTCTTGAGGGAAGTGCACCCCACCACGAAGCTTCCAACTGAGGTAGGCAACACGCACGCGTGCGAAGGAACTGAGAAGCCATCGTCCGCCGCTTCCCGGGCGCGCAGCGCCGACTGCGCCGCCCCAACGCGCGGCACGGCGCCGTCCATTGCGGCAGCAGCGGGCAATGGCATTGCGGCACTGGTGCGCGAGTGCAGCGCAACGGAGCTGCCGCTGCTGCGACTCTGCCTCCGCCCTCACTGGCGGCCAAGCGCGACGCTCAGCGGCACCCGTGATGGTGATGGCAGCAGCAGCACCGCACATCAGCACCGTGGCGGTGACCGCTCCGAGGCTGCCACGCCACCGCGCCGCGTGTTGAAGGCGGATATCGACCCGAACAGCGAAGCTGGGGTGTGGCGTCTTGCACAGACGCCGCTCGCTGAGCTGCTGCGCTGGCACTACGTTGCGCAGGACCCCCGCGCACACAGCCACGACGCACTCCCGCACCACCGCCGGCGGCTGCCGCTGCTGCTTGTCGTGGACGGCTCCACGACGCGCGCAAAGGGAACCGACGACGGCAGCGGCGCAGGGGCAGCGGCGGCGAGAGCTGCCGCCGCAGCACGCGTGGCCCCGGCGCTACCAACGCTTATGCCGCGCCGACTATCGCTGGAGCTCGAGACCGCAGGGTTCCGGATGATCGCGGAGGCGTCGCTGCAGCACGTCGCCGAGTCCCTTCAGCAGTGGAGCCCGGGTCGGCAGTGGGAGCAGTACGCGCAGGGCCACACCACCACGGCGCGCAGAGGCAGCTCGTGCCAAGACGCCGCTGCGCCGACGACGATGACGACATCCGCGGCGGCACACGCCGCGTAGCCGCCACAGCGGAGGGTGGCTGTGCTCCAAACGCCAACGCGCCGGGCGCGCATATTCGGCATTTGTGTCGTTTCACAGATGCACTCATGCAGAAGAAGAAAGACGAGAAGAAGAGGAAAAAAAACACAAGTACGGCGTGGCGGTGCGGCGGGCCGGCTGAGGCGCGAGTCGGACGGCTGCTCTTTGTCCTCTGCTGTGTTCGTCTCCATCTGCTCTGTCACAGAGGGGGGAGAAAAGGGGGGGGAGCAGCGGGGTGTGCTGATGCGCTACACGCCAGCTCTGCAGACGCGCATGCAGGCGCGCACTCAGCCCGCCCTCCGATGTGCCAATGTCCCTCTTCCACGTCTCCGTCGGCTTCCGCGAATCCAGTTCTTTACTTGTTGACTCCCTCACATCACTTCCTTAGGTCTGCCTTGGCACTCTCCGCACAAGGTGCTCGCCCTCGGACAGCGAATACTACAGCATGGGCTGCTTCAGCGTGTTTCAGGTTGCGCGTCGCGTCGCGGCACCCGCGTCGTCCGTCTGGTCAGGTGCCCACGTGAGGCCCACGGCGTTGTTTGGCTGGAGTGCGGTCTCGCCTCTTTGCACGCACCGCCGCCACGCGTCCGGCGCGGCGCCGGCCCAGGCGGCGGCGAAGGTCAACCACTACCGCAGCCTCGGCGTGGACACGGATGCGACGCCGCAGGAGGTGAAGGCGGCGTACCGCCAGCTCGCCCTCACGTACCACCCCGATGTCGCCGAGGAGGCGCACCGCTCGCAGGCGGAGGTGCTCTTCCGCCGCGTCTCGGAGGCCTACGAGGTGCTCTCCGACCCGGTGCGGCGCCGCGCTCACGACGGGGAGCTCGGCGTCCAGACCCGCCGCAAGCAGCAGCCCCAGCCGGCCTCGACTTCTCCACTGAAGACGGCAGCGTCCACCGCCGCGCAAGCCGCGCACAGCCCATGGTCGTCCTCCAGGACTGCAGCCCGACGCAGGCAGCAGTCGGCGTCGGTCACCGCGCGTGCGGCCGGGCCGCAAGCGGCACCGTCCAGCCGCTACCGCAAGCCGTTCGTGCGCGGCGACGCCGACCGCGTCTTCGCGGACGCCTTCGACGGCAAGAGGATGGACGAGATCCTGTTCGACGTGCAGCGACGACGCCGGCAGGAGCGCCGCCAGGGCTCCGAGGCCGACGGGTCCCGCCCCCGAAGCGCACCGTCCAGCGACGCGGTTGACTCGGCAAGGGCGAGCAGCGAAAGCGTCGCCCTCGACCGCGACGCTCGTCTGCGACACGCGATGGAGACGGCGGCGGAGTCGTTTGCGCAGCGTGCGCAGCAGCAGTACGGTCACGGCATTCTGCGCCACATCCGCGCGAGCGCGAGCCCCCTGCCCGAGGGCCCGGCCCCGGCGCCGGAGGCGTACATGCCCTTCCGCCCCTTCGTGAACATGGCGGTCCCGGCGGGGGTGCGGACCCCTCCGGAGCCGGAGCTTGGACCAGTGTTGCGCAATGAGGACGCCACGGCGGAGGGGGCCGACACGGGCAGCCACGTAGACGAGCGTTTTGGCGTTCCACGCCACTTCCACACGCACGCCTTTCCGGACGGCAGTCCGCAGAGCCGGATGGCGAGCTTGAACAAGGCGACGCGGCACATCCAGGGAATGCCGCACAACATGGGCCAGCTCTACTCGTACCAGCGGCCGTACTGAGGGAAGCCTCGGAGCGCAGCTCCGCTCTCTTGTCAGGCGAATTGCCGACGGTTGCGATGCCGAAGCACCGCCACGCCTGCCCTGCGCAAGCGTCAGCGAGGCCCTCTTTCGCCTCGCCCGCTCAGCTGTTGCGCATCCACACACGCACACGGGTACACGCACGTGTGCGTGCTCAAGATAACGTGCCTGCACGACACCACTCTTAAAGGTCACAGAGAAGTGCGAAGCAGGAGACAGAAAATAAAATGCGTGAGGAAGCGGCACGCAGCTGGGGTTGGGGGGGGCAGGGGGGGGGGACACCCACAGCCGTCATCCCATCCGTTTGTTGTGCCGGACAGCGCACCACACGCAACTCGAGAGCCGCAAGAAGCCGCAAGACGCCGCAGTGTGGGTGCGTCTCCTGAGCAGGCAGCTCCATTAGCAGGTGCTTGTGCGTGCTTCTCTTTCTGTGCGTGTCCATGTGCGCGTGTACGTGCGTGCGCCGCCTCCCACGCGGCCGCTTTGCATTTTGGCCGGGGTGTCCACTGCGACTGTCAAGCGCACGTTCTTTCTCCACCGCCGTCTCCGACCCGTCTGCCTCACCTCCGCGTCTCTTCCCGCACGACGCATGGATGACAACCCCGACACACACACACACGCACACGCACACACAGGACAGCTTTGTTGCCACACGCACACCCGCCCACTCCAGCCCCTCGCGGAGCCCTTTTCCTAGTACACCAGGGAACCGCGTGCTCTGCCACCCCACGCGCACCCTGCAGCGGTCTGCTCCCCTGTTCCCCCCTTTAGCCTCGCTTTCCTTTCCCTTTCTCCACACTAGCACATACCACCCTCAAGCCGCCATGCGCCGGTTGGCTTGTCTGTCGGCTGCGGCTGCGGCTGCGAGCGTATCGCGGGTCGCTGGAGGCAGCGCTGCGACGGCGATGCCGGCTCGCACCATCTACACGACGTGGGGCTCCGTGCCGTGCGAGGGCTGGGCCTGCCAGGAGAGCTGGCTGAAGCGCATCACATCGCAATCCGACTACCGCAGTTTCGAGTTCTGGCACGTGCCGGAGGCGGAGACCCCGGCCGGGCTGAACCTGAACGCGGTGGAGCGCTACCTGCTCAGCAGCCTGGAGAACGATGCGGACCGGCTGCTGCACGTGTCGTGGTGCCAGGACTTCGACTCCTACTGGCACGACCGCGTCGGCTCGCTGGAGATGCTGTACAAGACCATCTACACGGACGAGTACCCGCTGTACCGCTACATCTTCGGCAACTGCACGCACAAGTCAGCCGAGAAGGAGCACATGCTGCGCAAGCTGAACTACCTCAAGAGCATCCTCTTCTGGGCTGGCAGGACGGAGCGGTGCTACACGAGCATCGTCAAGGCGCGCTTCTACGTGCAGCGGTGCGTGTGGAACGCGCTGGAGCGGGAGCGCTACCTGTGCGCCTGCGTGGAGGCGGTGGACTCGTTCGGCAAGAAGGTGCCGGAGGAGCTGCGGCAGAAGGCGATGTCGGAGCTGGAGGTGGCTCTCGTGAGCATGCGCCACTGGGTGTGGGACTGTCCCAACGGCAAGCGCACCTTCACCCGGCGCCTTGCGTAAGAGAGAGGGCGAGCACGCTGAATGTTGAAGTGTACCTGGTCTGCGAAGAAGGGGGTGAGGGAGGAGGAGGGCGAACCCTCACCCCTCTTTCGCACTTCCACGAGCTCCACCACTTCCGCTGGCGTCCCATGTTGCCCTTCCTGCCGTTAGTTACTTACGCCTGACTTAGCATTTGATTTGTTTTCCCACTGGACGTCGTCTGTCTTGCTCACACCTCTTTCCCTCGGCTGTCGTCCGTGCCCCCACATTGCGGCTTCTCTCCACCTGATTGTCTCACGTGTGTGACGGGCGAGGGTGCTCTGAGTTTCAAGAAGCAGCGCTCGACGTGTTTGGTGCGTGTGTATGCGTGCGTTTGCGCGTGTGCCACACCGTCCTCTCTTCGGGTGATGCCGGTCCCCGCGTCTTGTTTTCCTCTTCTCGTAGCATAGGCATTGGATGGATGGCACCGGGGTGCGCCCACCGCACACAGGCCGACGCCCGCACGACGCACCTCCGTGAGCGTGCGTGCAGGTCTGCGCCGTCAAGCCCACCCGTCCATCGTCACGTGGGACGCCGTTGGGGTACGAGGGCGGAAGGGTTTCTGCAGCGGNCCGCTTCCTCGTGCGAGTCTTGCTCTGCCCCCTCCCCCCCCCTCCACCCCCGTCCTCTGTTCACACCTCTCCCTCCGTCCTCCGTCCCCCCGTCCTCCGTCCGCTGTGGCGAACGCGTCGAAGCGGATCTGCCACAGACTTTCGCGTCCTCCTCCTCCTCCTCCCTCTGCCCCCCTCCCCATTTTCTTGTTGACGTACGCGCGTTCTCGTTGCGCCGTCACGTCATCCACAACACCTCGCCGATGCGCCTCCGTCGAACGTGGGGAGGGGGGAAGGGAGGAGTCCCTCTTAGCTTGAGCGTATGCTTGTGATTGTGTGTGTGTGTGTGTCTGTGCTCCTCGTGTTTGAGTGAGACATGAGATCGTGCATATTGGCCTGCGCGGCTGCTCTCGTTCGCCGGCTGACGCAGCTCGACGCACCAGAACAACAGCAAGAACGACCCGACGAACACGACGACAACAACGCCGCGGCAGCGACGACGAAGCCGCGCTACCGCCGTGGTTGCACTCCTTCCCCCCCTTTCTCTGCGAACGGAAAAAAAAAGCAAAAGAGGCACACAAACAGAGAAGAGTCAATCACGGCGCATGTGCGTATCGCAGCAATACAGGATAAAAAAAGAAGAGGCGACACGCAGATCATGGAGTCGCGGCTTGCTTCCGACGAGCTGAGCTGGTCGGTCGAAGATGGTTGGGAGTTTGCGTTAGCGGAGCAAGGGCAGCCTCCCTGCTGCTTCCGCGGCCGGCCCACAACCTCCCCCTGCCTGTCGAGCACAGCGAGCCTCCTCTTCTCCCCCCCCCCTTGAGCGGCAGCTGGGCGTGCGGCGTCGATATGGTACGTGCAGTTTGCGCACCGTGCACACGGGCCAACGCCTGAATGACCTGCACACGACAACAGCAACGACCAAAAAGGCGTCCTGCTGTTGCTTCTGGGCTGCTCCAGATCGAGTCTTGCTGTCTGCTCTTTGACAGCGTGTGTATACAGAGAACACTGCTTCTCATCTCCATTCTGTATCCGCTGCGCCTCTCCCTTCTCTCTCTCTCCCCCCTACCCCACAGGGAGGCCCCACATAGCTTCTTCTCACGTACGCACCCCGACCGAAGCATCCCTCGGTTCCTCTTTCTTGTGCCGCCTGTCCTGCTGTGTGCCTTTCGGCTCCTCACGTTCCCCTGTCCCAGGTCCCACTCCGCCATTTTGGTCCTCCTTCCACCCACCTCCCCGAGACCTCCCCCCCCTCACCCTCTTTTGCGTGCTGTGGACAACGGGCACACGAACCCTTCCCCCGTGTCCACCCGCGCGTACGCAAACCTCACGAGAAAAGGAAAGGAGAAAGGGAAAGAAGACACCTACTTATCACGGCCCCTGGCGCAGCGCTCTTTGCACTCCCCCCCCCCCCCACATACACCCCCCTTGAAACGCGCGCAGCCTCTCGCATCAGCCATCGCGGCCGCTGATCCTCCTTTGTTCTTTCAGTTGCATCTATCCCGCTCTGACGTCTTCTCTCCAGAACAGCGCGCAGCACAGCTCGTAACTTCTCCACCGTCTCCGTCCCCCTCGCTGACTTCTTGGGCGGACCTCCTCACATAGGACAACCGACCGTTGCGCTCCTTTCGTGCCCTTGCCACGCACCCCATTCTCCTCTTCGCCTGCCTCACTTCACTTCTGTTCCTTTTTTTTTTTCTATTTTCTCACCGCTTCGGTGACGGTTGTGTGTGTGCGTGCGTGTGTGCGCCCTCCTCCTCCGTTGACCGACGCAGGCCGTTCACCGCCCTCCCCTTTCCGAGTGTGCTGCTTCCCCGTCTTGCCGTTGTTTTTCCAGCGCTTCCATCACCAGCGCTCCACATGTCGACCGTTGACATGTACGTGGACGGCGCCGTGGCGTCCATGTGCGCCACGCTCATCTCCAACCCGTTCGACGTGATGCGGACTCGCATGCAGCTGCAGGGCGAGCTGTGCAAGCCGGGCGAGTATCGCGTCGTGTACCGCAATCTCGCGCAGGGGATGCTACGAGTTGGGCGCGAGGAGGGCATGCGGGCACTGCAGAAGGGCCTTGTCTCCTCTGTCCTGTGGCAGGTGACGCAGAATGGCGTGCGCATCGGCCTGTACCCCGCGGTGCGTGCTGAGGTGAGCCACGCGTGCAACTCGGATGCACTGTACGTCTCAGCCCTCGCTGGTGCCTTGTGCGGCCTTGTCGGCTGCTTCATCTCCTCCCCGTTCCAGCTCATCAAGACGCGGCTGCAGTCGCAGCGCAATACTCTGCTCACGGCGCACGGGCACCAGCTCTCGAAGGTGACCACCGGCGAGCAGTACGACTACACCGGCGTCCGCGATGCCTTCCAGAGGATCTACAGGGAAGGCGGCCTGCGTGGGCTGTGGAAGGGCGCCAGCATCGCAGTGCAGCGGACGGTGGTTGGGTCGGCGGCGCAGCTGACCGCGTACGACGTGGCGAAGCCGCGGATCTGTGCGGCCATGGGCTGGTCAGCCGCGGACATCCGTGTGCACATGTGCTCCGCTATCTTCTCAGCCTCGTGCGTCGTGTGCTTTATGAACCCGCTTGACGTGGTCATGACCCGCTCCTTCAACCAGCGCGTCGGGGAGCCGGCGGCGTACTCGACGAACCTGGCTGTTGCGACGTGGAAGATCTACCGCGTGGAGGGTGTGCGAGGGCTGTACAAGGGGTCCGTCGCCCTCTTCTCCCGCTCCGCGCCGCACAACATCGCCACCTTCGTTACGCTCGAGTACCTGCGCAAGTTGCGCGAGAAGTACACGAACCGCTCGTACACGTCCGGCTCGAACGTGAACAAGTCGATCGGCTTTCGCAAGCTCGAGAAGGATGTGGAGCAGGCGAATGAGGCGAGTGTGTAAGAGGACGACGACTATGGAGGGTGCTGAGTGTGGGGTGCGCTGCAACATGGCGTTGCCTGTACGCGTCTGAGGCGAGCGCCTCCTTTCCCTCTTTCACCTCCCCGCTCCGCGGCGTCGATGTGAGGCGGCGGGAGTTCACACGGACCTGCCTTTCACGTCTGCCGCCGATTCGCAAGAAGGTGGCACCGTGGCCGCCAGCGGAACTTTTTTTTTCGCGCCCTCGACGCGAAATCTCTCGACTCCGCTCCTTCACGTCCCATGCCGCCGCCACTGGGGTGCCCCGTCACACCGTCTGGTGGCCG
>JASAOO010003441.1:25000-62118 GCA_030849075.1 Zelonia costaricensis | reverse complement strand
GAAGAGAACGGGACGAGGCGGGCGGAGAACGGGGGGGGGGGCGGGGAAGTGGCGGCAGGTCGATCCAAAGGAAAACGGGGAAACGCAGCAAGCGACACAAGACAAGAACTTCAAAGGAGGCAATTAGCGAAAGCACACCACGTGAAATAGGAAAGAAAGAAGGGAGACGTCGAGGCGCACCGTGCGCGACTTCTCTCGTGTGTGTGGGGGGGGGGTGATGGCTGTGCGCGTGTTTCTTGTTTCAAGACTCGCTCGAGAGAGAGGGAGACACGCAAAGGGAGAAAGAAGGAGTACGAGGAAGAGGGGGGCGTGACCCGATCCGGCGCCATATCGAACGAGCGCACATCCACGTCCACGCACACGCACGGGCAGAGCAGAGTGACGCGAACAAAAAAAAAAAAGCAAGTAACATGCACGCGAAGAAGGTCGGGGATTTAGAGCAGAGCGCACAGGGGTGGGGGGAGGTGACGGGAGAAGACACACCTACACCCACACCTACACATCGGCACACACCCGTAAAACGAAGCAAACGACAAAGGAAAGAGGCCCATCCGAGCTGCCGTATCGTGCACAGCAGGTCGGATGTCGCCGCGCCTCCCTGTCGCCGTCCCCACGCACACGCGCACCGAACACACACGCGGGCGTGGCGGCTGCCCCACCCAACCGCCCACACTCACACACTCAAGTGCGCCGCGCCGCTGCTCCCGTTCACCTGCTCCGCCGCTTGTCCGTGCGCGGAGAAGTCGTTGAGGGAGGGGGCGGCGGTGCGTGGCAAGGAGGAGTGAGGGGAGGGGGGGGGGGCAGTGCGTGGCGGAGAACGGGGAAAGCGGCGAGCGAAGTGAAGAAAAAAAAACAAAGGAGTGCAACTGCAAAGCACACAGACACACACAGACACGTACACACGGTCATCACATGCACCGTGTGCAGGGGGTGAGAAAGGTGGGGCGGGGACGAGGAGGGGACAGCGGGTGCAGGTTGAAAGTGGTGGAGTCGAGGCGGGAAGCCGCAGACACACACGCCTCGCTCGACCAGGGCGGCAGCGAGGAGGAAGAGGACGGCGCCCTGGGGAGGTCAGCCGCGCACACAACGCACAACCCCCGCTTGCACTCTGCCTCCCCCGCCCCTTCCCGTCGTCGCATCTCCTGTGTCGGCGTTCAGCCCGTGCGAGTGGACGGGCGCCGCCTCCTTTCGCTTGCAGCTCGCACGTGTGTGTGATTGATCCGGACCGAGGCGACGGGAGGGGGGTGGGGCTACGCGTCTCTCTGCTACTCCTTCTCGAAGAGCTTCTCGATGATGTCGGCGTACTTGGTGTCGATTACGCGGCGCTTCAGCTTCATGGCAGCCGTCAGCACACCGTTCTCGGGGGTCCACTCCTCGTCCAGCAGCTTGATGTTCTGCACAATCTCGAAGGAGCGGCGGTTCGCGTCGCGGCCGGTCTTCTGCATGCTGGCCACCACTTTTTTGTGAAACTCCTTGTCGTTCAGGATGGCTGGGAAGCTGCCGCTGATCTTGTGCTTCTCCATGAAAGCCTTCACGAGCTTCTCGTTCGTCAGTGCGATAATGGCGATGTAGCTGCGGTGCGGGTTCACGAGCACGCAGACGCAGTTGGGCACGGTCACCTCGTTGGTGCCGTAGATGCTCTCCAGCGTCTCCAGCGCAAGGTACTCACCGTTCGCGTTCTTCGCCAACGCCTTAACGCGCCCGACGATGCGGATATCGCCGCGCTTCGAGATGGCGGCGACATCGCCGGTGTGGAGCCAGCCGTCGGCATCGATGGCCTCCTTCGTCAGCTCCGGCTGCTTGTAGTACCCCTTGAAGAGGAAGGGGCCGCGCACTAGCACCTCCCCCTGCGGCTCTGGCTTGTCCGTGTGCTTGAAGTTCTCCGTGTCGAGCAGCTGCACCTCCTCCGTCTTGATGATCTGTCCAACAGAGTCGTAGTCGAGGTTGCCGGTGCGCTGGATGCCACCGACGCACACCGTCTCCGTCATGCCCCAGCCCTGGATGACCATGCCGAACATAACGTTGATGAACTCCTGCGTGGAGGCGGAGAGCGGGCCGCCACCGCTCAGCATCGCGTACACGCGCCCACCCATCACCTCGCGCCCCGCAGCAAATACCTTCTTGTTGTAGAAGGGCGTGTCGCGGCCCTCCTTCAGCGCCTGGAGACGCGCCGCGTACGCCTGGTCGAAGATAGTCCGCTTCAGCGACCCCACCGGTGGCAGCTTCTCCTCCACCGCCTTCTTCATGCTATCGTACACGCGCGGTACGGCCACGAAGAGGAGCGGCTTGTACTCGGCGAGGTCTCCGTGCGGCTTCGCGAACTGGTTCATCAGCGTGCGTGGGCTGCCGTAGCCGATGATGACGCCGCGCTTCATGAGCACCGACGTCACGGCAAACTCCATGATGTGGGCCAGCGGCAGGTAGGAGCAGTACCACTCCTCCGCCTTTATGTCCCCTATAATATCGTGGACGCGCTGGCTGATGCTCATGCACCCGCAGTACAGGCTGCCGTGGGTGTGCATCACCCCTTTCGGGTTGCCCGTCGTGCCGCTCGTGTACATGATGAGGGCTAGGTCGTCCTTCTCCGCTCCACCGCGCTGGACATGATAGGGGGCCGAGCTCTTTTTGCCCTTCAGCATGACGTCACTCCAAGCGTGCACCTCGTACTCGTTCGACGAGACCGACGCGGGCAGCTCGTCAAGGTAGATGATCTTCGTCCCCTTCGCCGCCTTGATCACCTCGAACATCGCCAGCACGTCCTTCACCTTGGCGCCGTTGCACACAATCGCGTTGCACTGCGTCTCGTTCAGCGCGAACTCGAGCGCGTCCTCGCCGAGGTTCGCGTACACGGTGGACACCACCAACCCCTGCGACCAGCAGCCGTACATCGTGTTGAGCCACTGCCACCGCGTCTCCTCATAAATGGAGAGGATGTCGCCCTTCCTCAGGCCGATCTCGTGCAGCCCGCGACCGAAGGCGATGATGTTGCTCCAGAACAGCTCGTAGCTGATCGTCTGGCGCTTCGGCTCGAACACGTACGTCTCGAATGTCTTCTTGCGGCCGTCGTCTGACTTGACCTCGTGCTTCTCGATCGTCTTGAGCTTCCGGTACGCGAGGCACGTCCGCTTGCCGCGCTCCTTGCACATGTCCTCGACGTTGGACAGGCACGAGCCGCCCTCCGACCACTCCCTGCGCAGCCGCGTGAAGTCCGCGTCGGACGTATTGGACATGCGGTAGATGGGGGAGCGGTCCGCGGCGTCGGTGCCCTTCACCGGCACGCTCTGGTTGCCGTAGGCGGCATAGGCCTTGTAAGACGGGAAGTCCACCTCGCTCGCGCTGTTGCGCTTATCGAAGTAGTACGACACTGCGCCACCCATGATGAGACGGAGCGGCGCTGCGGAGGGTGGCGGTGAGGTGTGCGAGAGTCAATTCGGGTGTGTTGTGGGCGGATGTGGGCAGTGGAAGATGCGCAGCCGTGGAGAAGGAGAGAACTGCGGAGCTACGCGTCGGTGTGCGTGTGTGGGTTTGTGTGTGTCGCGGGGTGCGTCAGTGTTGTTGCTGCGTAAGAGCCTTCTGTGTGTCGCTGACGACAGTTTTGTGTATACAGAGCTCTTCTTCTTGTTCGACTCGCGCGTGCGTATGTGCGTGTGTGTAGAGGGGGAGGTGGAAGTGGAGAAAAGGGAGAGGAGAGGAAGTCAGCGGGGGAGGGGAGGGATGTGTGTGTCGGTGTAGAGTGGATGCCACACACGACGCCTTGTGATTCCTGTGTGTGTGGATGATATTGGCGTTGGAGGAGTGGAGAGGCAGCAGACCGACATGTGTGTGTGTGGGGGGGGGGGAAGGGCGGAGGAGGGGGACGACGTGTATGGAGAAATGAAGGAGAGGGCGAAGGTTGCGGCTGTGGTGAAACATAAACACGCACACGCACACGTGCAGCGACGGGGCGGGGATGGGAGGGAGGACAGAGGTGCGCGTCCTCCTCCGCCCACCGCACGCGGGAGACGCACAAGACAGCGAGAAGTTCTCTCTCTCTCGCTGTCGCCCGCTGCACCACAACGCGCATGCGTGCGCGGTCGTGGCAATAACCCGAGTCCCGACGAGCGGCAGACGAGGGCAGAGACGAAGGAGACGGCAGTCGTGAGCTCGTGGCCTCTCTCCCTCACCTCAGCCGCAACCACGCGTGCACGTCACCAAGCGCATCCCAATTACCGCGATACCGAGATCAACTCTGTCGCCCATTCGAGTGACACGTGCGTGCCAGTGACGGTGTGCGTCTTCATTCTTTTCTGTTCTTTTTTTTTTTTTTTGAGCTACGGCGATGCAACCCAGACGTGATGAAACTCGGGGAGCGGTGCGACAGAGGCGCGCGTCGACCCGCGCGTGCACACACACAGAGGTGCACCCCCCCCCTTCCCAGTCGACGTGCTCGCACACCTCACCTCCGCAGCAACCTGTGACCACAACGGCGTCGGCGAGCACGACGCAACTCGCAGCAGGAGCGAGATAAAGGAGGAGGAGGAGGAGGGAGAGGAGACGCGTTCGCCGCGCAGCGAGAGATGCCGACGCGGAGGAAGGCCAGCACGCAGCACGCAACAGCGCTGCGCTGCACGTGCGGCGCCTGCGCCACGGCTGCCCACCCCCACTCCACTCCAACTTGCGTCCTTCGCTCTTTCCCTGTGAGAGGAGCTCTCAGCCCACACACACCACACGCACCACAACAACACACCAACACACCAGCAGGCCCCTGCATCGACTCTAATCCGGGGTGAGGCCAGGATAGAGGTTGATGTGTGGGCCGATGTAGCGACCAGCGCGGTTCCACGTCGGCGGGATCCAGAAAATGCGGCGGCCCTGCAGGATCGTGTGCGGCGAGAAGACAGAGCCGCGCCGGCGCCGCTCCAGCTGCTGCTGGCCGGCACGCGAGAAGAACTTGAGCCGCGGCTCCAGCGAGAGCCGCTCCTCGAACTGGAACAGCGGCGGGAAGCCCCACGGCGTCATCGCCTCACTGCGCTCCACGATGCGCTGATAGAGCTCGAAGTACGACGACATCGGCCGCCGCGTCAGGCCCATCTCCCGCATGACGTCCGCCGCTGCCGCCACACCCGCCAGCCGCGTCGCCGCGCCCGTCTCGAGCTGCCGCGCCGCAATCGCGCGGTACGCCGGGCTGCGCACGGCCGACTCGAAGAAGCGGAACGCCGTCCGCTGCGTCATCTCGCCGCTCGCCACGGCCTCGGCCAGCGCCTTGAGGTGGTTGTAGATGAGCCGCGAGCGCATGTCACCCGGGTTGAGCACCGCCATCGCGGTGTGGCACAGCCACACGAACATGTCGTCGTTCTCCGAGAGCTTGTCGTAGACCTTCTTGAAGCGGCGGCCCGAGATGAGCTGGTCGTATGAGGCACCTTGAATGAACTCGATCAGCGCCGCAAACTCCTCGTCACCGCGCGAGGTGAGCTCGGTGCGGGATCGCTGGCCCTCGAGCCGCTTTGGAATGTCCTGCACCTCCCGCATGGCCTCGCCACCAGACGAGAACCGCGCCTTCTGCTTCTCCTTGAGCGGGTCTGTCGTGAAGGCCGCCTTAATGAAGTGCGCGGGGAAGCCGGGCGTGGGCTGGATGGGAACGATGACGCGNCCCCCCCCCGCGGCGGCGAAGCTGATGTGCAGAGATGGAAAAGAAAAAGGGTGAGGCGTCTGGGCGCTGCCGACTGGCGCAGCACGAGGG
Organism: Zelonia costaricensis; assembly: GCA_030849075.1. Lineage (NCBI taxonomy): Eukaryota > Euglenozoa > Kinetoplastea > Trypanosomatida > Trypanosomatidae > Zelonia > Zelonia costaricensis. Next base: position 56,399 of record JASAOO010003441.1, on the reverse strand, counting down.
ACGGAGATGACGCCGCGGTGCGACTCCTGCTGTACTGCAGAAGCCGCTGAAGCGAGGCTAGGACGGAAGGTCCGGGGGACACTCGCGGCCACGCGAACGGTGTGTCAGTGTGTGTGCGTGCGTGCAAGCGCCCTCGCTCCTGATCCGTGTGTGCGCGTGGGTGTACTGCCGCCCAGCAAGCAAGGCAGCGAGAGGGGAAGAAAGAAGCCAGAGATGGAGAACGGCAAGGAGCAGAGAAGTACGAGGATAGTTGGGCTCGAGTGCGGACAGCATTGCCGCAGCGCCGCTGCCCCGTCTCACACACGCTGTGCCAGGGACACGAACGCGGCCTCAGCAGGACCACGCCCCCCTCCTCCCCCGCCCACTTACACAGTGTCGTGCAGGTCGACGTGCTGCACCGTCGCACGGGAGTCCGCAAGCAACGCGGCGGTGATGAAGAGATGAACGAGGTACTTCGAGTAGCACAGACACAGAGAATCTGAGAGAGAGCAAATGGCTGTGAAGCGAAGGCAGCGTCCCAACCCCCCCCCCCTCGACACGCGCGCAAACACACATCAAGATACCAAGACACACGAACACATGCAGTTGCACTTGCGTAAAGGTGAAGGGGTTCCTTCTTGTGCACGCCTGTGTGAGTGCGTGAATATGTGTGTGTGTGTGTGTGTGATGGGGCGGCTGCAACAACCCCCGCCCCTTTCCACTCACCCGCTCGTACCCGCCACGGCGCCGTCGTCCTCCACGAGGAGGTCCTCAGAGAACACTGGCACCACCTCCTCGATGCGCTTCACCAGCTCCTCCAAGTTCATGTTCTGCGTCTGCGTAAACACCGGGATCTCCTCCACATCCTGATGCTGCACCACCTCCTCGATAAAGGCGCGGCACGGGTCGAACCACGGGTGCCGCAGCGCCTCGTCCGCGCTGGGGCGCTTGGATGGGTCGAACTGAAGCAGCTGCTCAGCGAGCTGGACCGCAAGCGGCGGCACGGGGCCGCCAGGCGTCTGCCGCAGCACCGGCGCCGTGGAGAGCAGATTCACAAGCGTCGATGGGCATGGCCGTCGCTCGATGTAGGCTAGCGCGTAGTTCTTTGCGTTGTGGCTCGCGCGCCCGAAGGAGCGATCGGGATCGAAGACGTCTCTGGAGGGCGTCCCAACGAGGTGGAAGATGAGCTGCAGCTGGTTGGCCGAGTCGTTCGACTTGCCGGGGAAGAGGTGGCGGCGCAGGAGGAGCTCGCCGAGAATCACGCCGACGCTCCAGACATCGCTGGCGTAGCTGTACGCCGCGTCCAAGATGATCTCTGGCGCCCGGTACCACTGCGTCACGACGCCGAAGCTGAGCTGCTCATCGGGATCGAAGAAGCGGCTGAGCCCGAAGTCGCACAGGAACACCTGCGAGTTGTAGTGGATGAGAATGTTGCGTGTGCTGACATCGCGATGCAGCACGCTGCAGCGGTGCAGGGCACGCAGGGCGAGAAGCAGCTGGCACGTGATGTACCGCACCACGCTCTCGTCGAGCGTGATGGCGCCGTTCTTGATGACGGAGGACAGGTCCGAGGGGATGAAGTCCATGGCGACGTACACGTCCTTCTCCTCGCTCTTCGGGCGGAAGAAGAGGCGGCAGCCCACGACCTGCTCGCAGAACTGCAAATTCTGCAGGATTTCGATCTCCCGCAACACGCGCCGCGCCGTGTCCTCGCTGCGCGAGTAGTGCGGGATCTTCTTCACGGCGATCTGGTCATCGCAGAAGACCGCCTTGCACACCGCGCCGTACGCGCCTTGACCGATGATCGACTCCACCTGGAACGCGTCCGGCACGTCGAAGATCAACGTGTTCGACTCCTGCATCGTGCGGCGACGGGGTAGGAAAGGCGCAACAGAGAGCCACTGATGCCCACAAGAACAACACAAAAGAGAGAGCGCTACGAGGCGAAGAGTGAGAAACGCGACCGGGCGCTTACACACCCACGCGGCGAGTCAGGATGCCGTAGTCTGTGGCACACACACACACACACACGAAAGCACGACGAGGCGGGCCACCGCGTGCGACCCTGATGCAGCAACCCTGTTGAGTGAGGGTCTTGACGGGGGGCGGTGCGAGCTCGATAGCTCCCGCTCAGCGCTCGAGCCGCTGCGGCACTCGCGTTGCGCAGTGCGACTGGGCGATGAAAAAGATGAAGGAGAAAGAGGATTGGGGGTTCGCCAACTACAAGAGAAGGAGGAGGCAGAAGGGAGGCTCTGCCGAGCAGCCGGTACGCGATGGACTTGAGTGTGAGTGCGTGCAGGCGTGAGTGTGGTCGTGCAGCGTTGCGCGTGAGGATGGAGCGGGGTGGACGCATGGCCGTGAAGCAGGGAGGGGGTTGGGTGGGCGACATGACCGGAGACTCGTAAGGGAGCAACAAGGAGGGTTGCGCGCATCGAACGATGCACACGAAACAGAGATGCAGGAAGCGACAGCGTGGATTGCAGTGCGGCCGACGGCGCCGTCGGTCTGCTGTGGTCACGCATGGTGAGATCGCTGCCGGGGGAAGGGTGTGGCCGTTATTGGGAGCGAAGACGGCGGCCTCCATCGCCCCTTCGCGAGCCGCTTCCGCCCCCAAAAGCCTGTGTGTGCCGGTGTGCCTGTGTGCCCGTACGTGTAGCCTTCCATCGTGTCGCGACGCGATGGAAGGCACGGTGTCTGCCAGCGTAGCGAACACAGGCAGGGCGATGCCGCCGCGTGTTGCTGGTGCGCATTTCCTTCTTTGTTTGCCCGGATTCTGGTTTCAAGCGAAGAACGCGCCGCACAGGGACACGCACGCAGTGAAGGGGTCGCCCACTGCGCCATCCCAAACGCGTTCGCGTGCGCTCCACACACGCGTGCATCACGCGCGTCCAACTCCCGCACTCACACCCACACGCATCGTGGGAACATTGAAGGTAAGAAGAGAAGAGGGTTGGCAAGGATGACGTGCACTGCGCACGCGACGGCGGGCAGTGAGGGGGTGTGAGTGTGGGGAAAGGCGATGCTGACGAGACAGCGCTTGCGGCCCAGTGCTGGCCGTTGCGAGGCACCGGTCCCCCTCCCCTCCCTCACTCAATCCATCACCTCCCGTCTGCTCCCCTCCACCGTCAGCCATCACGCAGCCGCCGCCACCGCCGCCCCTCCGCCGCCGAGAACTGCCGAAAAGGAAAAGTACACGACGGAGCAAGAGAGCAAGCACGAGCATTCACTGAAGATACACCGAGAAGACGAAGGAAGGGGAGGGAGGGAAGGAGAACCAGTGGGAACGCAGAGGATCACGTGAACAGGATCCTCACGAACGGGCGCGTGCGTGGGCCGATGTGTCTTGACATCACGAGGTGGTTGCCTGCAAGGGGAATTGCGACTACGAGGGCAACGAGATGGTCGAGCACTACTTGAGCACACACGCACGCACACGTGGACTGCACCCCCTCCACAGAAGACGCTAGCAAGGTTTATGGTAGTTACTCGGCAGAGGAGGGCGGACAAGTGGGCAGAGCGGACGGCGGATCGACTGGGAAGCGGCGGGGGCGGGGGGAGGCTGAGGTCAGGAGAGCGGCGCTGCGAGCCCCAACCAAGATGCTGAGGTAGGTGACGGCTGACAGCGCACTCAGCGACACGGCGGAAGGTGCAGTGAGGTGTGTGTGTGGGGGGGGAGCAATGCCGTGAGAGGAGCAGCGAAGACGCTCACACCCTCTGCTCCCCCCCACCCTCCCCCTACCGCTGCACACGCACATCATCCGAAGATCAACAAGGCGCACACACGCGCCTACTCATGAACGAAAACGTAGATTGGAGGAGAAACACAAAGGCCAAAAAGAAAAAAGGGAAAAGAAAGCGAGAACAGAGCATATGAAGCACATCACCACGTCAACGCCGCGCGACGCACTCCCAGCGCATGTGTGCATGTGTGCGCATGTGTGGGTGGGGGGGCCTGGAGGGGGGCAGGGTGCGCAGTTGCACCGCCGCAACCATCACAACCGAAAGGAGGGCCGGCCGAGGCGTCCAACACCGCACTTGCAGCGACAAGCGTCGTGCTGCATGCGCTGCCGCAAGGAAGAGTAGGGGGAGGGAGGTGGCGAAGCTGACGAAGGGCCGTGGTGTGTCGACACCCTCGCAGCCTGGCGCTTGCGCACGCCCCCACACACGCAACCCCTCACAGGGTGTACACGTCGGGCAGCTGGTGCGGGTACGAGATGGTCGGCGCCACATCGAAGTTCTCCTTGATGGAGCGGGCAGAGACGAAGCGCGTCACGAACGGACCAGCGCCCGGCTTGTCGTTCGACCCACTCAGACGCGACCCACCGAAGGGCTGCTGGCCCACCACCGCGCCGGTGCACTTGTCGTTCACGTAGTAGTTGCCCGCCGCGTAGCGCAGGTGCTTGTCCGCCTCCCGGATGGCCGTCCGCTCGCGCGAGAAGACGGACCCGGTGAGGCCGTACTTGGTTGTCGTGTCGACGAGCTCGCACACCTCCTTCCAGTAGCCGGGCTTGCTGTCGTCGTACACAAAGGCGGTGAGCACCGGCCCGAAGATCTCCTCCCGCATCAGCTGCGCCCGCGGGTCCTTGGTCTCGATGATGGTCGGCTCCACGAAGTAGCCCTTGGACTTGTCGCAGTGCCCGCCGCACAGCACCGTGTAGTTGCCGGCGTCCGCCTTGGCGATGTCGATGTAGCGCTTGTTCTTGTCGAAGGAGGTCTCGTCGATGACGGCGCACATGAAGCTGGAGAAGTCGTCCGGCTGTCCCATCTTGACCTGCTGCTGACCCTTGAGCAGCAGCGCCTTGAGCTCCTCCCAGCGGCTCTTCGGGGCGTACAGGCGCGAGCACGCGCTGCACTTCTGGCCCTGGAACTCGAAGGCGCCACGGATCGTGCCGGCGGCGACCTGCGTGATGTCGGCGGAGGGGTGCACGAGGTGGAAGTCCTTGCCGCCCGTCTCGCCCGAGATGCGCGGGAAGTTGCGGTAGTTCTCCAGGCGGCCGTAGATGTTCTTGTTGATCTCGGTGAAGACGCGAGTGGAGCCGGTGAAGACGACGGCGGCGAGACGCGGATCGGCGTTGACGGCCTTGTCCATGACGGACGGGTCGCACGGCACGAAGTTGATCACGCCGTCCGGCAGCCCGGCCTCCTCCATGATCTTGTACATGAGGTAGTTGGACGGCACCGCCGTCGGGCTCGGCTTCCACACAACGGTGTTACCCATCAGCGCCGGCGTGCCCGCCAAGTTCGCGGCGATGGCGGTGAAGTTGAACGGCGTGATGGCGGACACGAAGCCCTCCAGCGGCCGGTAGTCGGTCGAGTTCCAAATGCCGGTGTTGGGCACCGAGCGGGGCTGCTGCGCGTAGAGCTCCTCCGCGAAGTGGATGTTCCAGCGAATGAAGTCGCACGCCTCGGCGACGCAGTCGATCTCCGCCTGCCATGGGTTTTTGCTCTGGCCCAGCATCGTCACGGCGCGCATCTCGTTGCGGTACTTCGTGGCGAGGAGGTGCGCCGCCTTGTAGAAGATCGCCGCGCGGTCGCGGAACGGAGTCTGACTCCACTCCTTCGACGCAGTCATCGCCGCCTCCACAGCCTGTTGCGCCAGCTCAGGCGTCGCGTTGTAGGACTTGCCAATCTGCACCTGGTGGTCTGACGGCATGATGCACTTGATCTCGCTCGCGGTCGTAAACGCCTTGCCGCCGATCATGATCGGGCACTCGCGCACCTGCGCTCGGGCCGCCTTGCAGGCCGCCAGCGTGCTCGCTGCCGAGGCGGAGCCGGGCTCGAAGTTGTCCATCGGCTCGTTCACCACCGGTGGGCACTTGAAGGCCGCGAAGGCCACAGGGGCGGTGCGGCGCAGCATCTTTGGTTCTTCTCTTTATCTTCCTTCGTTTCAAGCTCGAGATGTGCGTGCGTGCGCGGACGTGCGCTGGTGTTGCTGATGTTGTTGTTGTTAGTTCTACTTTACTTCTTTGCGTGCTGTGTCGCGTGTCTGGCAAGTCGACTGGTGCGCAGCGGGATGTGTGTGTGTGTGCCGAGGCGAAAAGGAATAGATGGAGGGAGCGCAGCAGTGGCGTTCGTTTTGGCGTTACGCGGGGGGAAAGCAAGAGAAGCTGGAAGGCGGGTGGTGGAGTCGTACGAAGTGACGCGGTACTCTCTCTTGCACGCGTGGGAACACGGAGAGAAGACGGCGATGGCGGCGACGGCGAACGTGAGAGGATGGCGCGGGGGGGACGGGGAGGGGGGAGGAGGAGGAGCGTGCGTTGGGTGGTTGAGAATGAGGAGGAGGGGGAGGGGTACTGTTCAGGGAGGGACGTGCGCGCGCGCGCACACGCACACCCAGGCCCGAAGCGGGCACACTGCCGTTCCTTTGCGTAGAAGAGCCTCAAAACGCTACACACCACACACACACACACCTACCGCATCGATCCTCGCATGTTGTGTGTGTGTGTGTGTGTATGTGTCTCTGTGTGGGCACTGGAAAGGCAGCAGTGCCCGGCACTGCAGCTGCGTTCGTCTGTTTGGTCTTTTCTTCATTACCTGTCTGTATATCAGCGCATGCGCTGACGGAAGCGTCGGAGAGCTTAACTGATCGATCAATGCTCATCGCCTTCTGCCGGATTGCGTGCATATGTGTGTGTGTGTGTGTGTGTGTGTTCACACGCACGCGAAGTGAGGGGTAGGGGGGATGGGGGATGCTCAGCCCTGGCCCCGGCTGCGTCCCCCGTGGCTCTCTATACCCCCCCCCTCCCACCAACACCGTCAACCAGAACCTCAAGGGTGCTGCGCAACACAACTCCTGGAACGCAATAACCGCCACACACACACACACACGCACACATACACACGCGCGCGACACGCACAAACTCGTTCCAACTGGCGCGGAGAGCCGCCGCGCAGGTGGTGGCTGCCCGCCCGCCCGCTCCCCCCACTCACCCACACAACTCCCCTCTCGGCGTCAACGTGGATGGACGGCAGCGTCCGCGCGAACCGCTCAGCCCGACACGAGCACGTGCGCAGGCGCGCTCGTCTTAGTAGTCAGCGGGGGAGTGGGAACGGCTGCGCTTGCGTTCGCTGGTGCCACTGATCTCGTCGCGGCGCTCCTTCTTGCGCCAGTACTTGGACTGCTCCTTCTCGAGCTTCTCCAGCAGCCGGCGCGAGACGCGCATGATGTGCAGGTAGTTGCACTGCTCCGCGCGCTGGCAGCGGTCCTCGAGATCTTCCTTGCAGCACGCCTCCGCAAAGTTCGTGACGGGCGACAGCTCCGGCAGCACGATGATCTCGTTCAACTTCTTGCCGCGCAGCTCCGACACGATGCGCGAGGCCACCTGCGGGTCCTCGAAGCGGATATACACGTTGCCGAGGAGGTGGTCGCCAAGGTTGCTGACGACGCGCAGCTCTGCGATGCGGCCGAACTCCATGAAGGTGCGCCACACCTCTTTGTAGAAGTGCTCGAAGTGCTTCTTGAGGTAGCGCTTGTCGAACTCCACGTCCCACTCGCGGTCCTTGATGTGGGCGATGGCGTGCGGGTTGGGGTACATCAGTGGAAAGAGCACCGTGGGGGAGGTGTCGGGGTGGTAGTGCAGCTTGGTGCAAAGCTCACCGTGCCGGCACGCACCCATCTTCGAGAAGAAGGCGCACCGCTCAGGCTGCGCCATCATGGCGAATACGCCTACGTGCGAGCGCGAGGGCGAGTGTGTGTGTGTGTGTGTGTGTGTGTGTGTGTGTGTGTGTGTGTGTGTGAATTATGCGAGAGCTCAAGAGAGCGTGTCGGGCTGATGCCGTGTTGCAAGAGAGCGTGTGGAAACAGAAGAATGAAGGGGTGCTCTGGCGGTGCAGACAGCCACACTCGTACAAGGAGGAGAGCGGGGGAGGGGGGGGGGCGAGTTGAGTGTCGGTACAGCCCCGATGGAGGAGAGCGTGCGTGAAAGCGGTGCAGGGAGGGACAGGGAAGGTAAGGCAAGGGAGTGGGGGCGTGAAGACTCGAAGCCGGCGTTCAGCTCGACGCACGAGCACGCACTTCACGATGAAGCTGCCATGAGCGGAAGCAGGTCTGTGCTTTGGGCGCAGGTGGACGGGCAGGTGGGTGAGTAAGAGATGGACGTGCACGCCGTACGTGGCGGCACGTCAGCGAGCAGACCAGGGCGGGATGAGAAGGGCCGGAAAGCGTGTTGTTCTTCAGGCTTCTTCGTTCTCCTCGAGGCGGGCGTTTTGGTTTGAAGGGGGGTTTGTATGTGAAATGCACGGAAATCTGGTCTCCACTGGGCCTCACTCCTCACACACCCACACACACGCAAACACGGACGCGCGTGACCCGCTCTCTGGAGGTAGAGGCGGAGGAGGGCACGTCTTTGCACCTCACGCGTGGACACTCGACGAAGCACCTTCCGCCCCTCCCCGCCTCCCCGGCGTCTTCTGGTGCACACGTACGCGAGGCTGCGCGGGGCAGCACCGCCGCGGTGGCAACGTCGAAGAAGGAGGGAGCGCTGCATGCTTGTGTGTGTCTGTATTTGTGTGTGTGTGTGTGTTTTCTCCATGCAGCGTCCAGGTGCGAGCAGCGATTCTATCGAGTTTAGTTGTTGTATGGGAATGTGCCAACCACGCCAACGGCGGACGTCACGGGCGATGGAAGTCCTTCGCACCCTGCGCACTTGCAGCCGCGAGTCAGTGTGAGACTCACGCATCGCCGTCCGGTGTCAGCCCCGTCGGTCACCCGCGCCGCACCGCGCCTCCGCCAACGCGCTGTCCTCACTGCTTGCACGCGCTCTTGACACCCGCCATCTCAACTCCGTGCGCTCCTCCCCGCCGTGCGCTGAGCCTTCGTCTTCGACATCGAGTTCGCCGTCATCGTGCGTGTAGAGCGAGAAGGCCTGCGAGAGGTCCTGTCGCGGGGGTGGAACGGAGATGCCGGCGCCGGTTGCGGCGCCGTGCGTTTTGGCAATGAACGACAGCGCCTCCTCCACGGCGCCTCGGCCCGGGCTCGACGGCGCGGCGAGGGCCGCGTGGGCGAAGGAGAGCTGCGTGGCCGGCCACAGCGGTGTGCCGTACACGAGATGCTGCGCGAGACCGCGCAGTGCCGTGGCGAGCGCCTGCCGACACCGCGCCTCCGCGGCCTGCACCTCGCCGTCGACGCACGCCGCCGCGCCTGCTGCGGTTGAGGACGCAGCGACTGTGCCAACCACGGCGATGCTGGTGCGCTTCGCAAAGAACGCCTGCACGGTGTGCTCGGCGGAGGCAAAAGGGGCGGCGGTGGTCGTCTCCCACGCCGCCTGCGCCGCGCTCCACTCCGCCGGCGCGCACGCCCAGAGCCCTGCCACGTCGCCCTGCGTGAAGTGCCGCTGCGTGCTGCACAAGATGGAGCCGTCTAGTCGCTCGTCCACGCACAGCTCCGGGTCCTGCTCGCGCACCCGGGCCTGCCCCGCAACAGCCGCAAGCAGCCGCTGCAGGAGAGGGTCTACGACGCACACAACGTGCACGGTGGCGTCGGTGTCCGGCGCTAATGCGGTCGCACTGGATGCCCCAGCGCGTGCATCAGCGGCGGAGAGAAGCACGGGCGCGAAGCCCAGTCCCTCCAGCAGCGCCGTGACGCGGGCCGCGTTGGCCGTCGCCGGAGACGGCGCCGCCGTGCATGCGGTGCTGGAGCCGTCCTCGCTCACGAGGCGGCGAGCGTCGACGCGAAGATGGAAGACGTCCAACGCCGGACTGCTGCCTGTTGGCCCCGTGAGCGGCTTGACGATAGCCGGCACGCGACTGCATGTAAACGCCTCCGCCCGGTCACCGCACGCACCGCCACTGACGCTGTCTGCGCAGCTGATGCTGCCAGTGCGCACAGAGCCACGTCGCGCAGCTTTGGAGCTCCGCTGTCCACCCGCAGCGCCGCTTGTGCGCGAGGCCAGACTAGCGCCCGCCATGCGTCGATGCGCGAGACCCTGCGACGCGCTCGAGTCCGCCAGCGCCGCCAGCAGGCCCGCTGCGTGCGCCAACGCCGCAGAGGACGCGGACGACGCAGGCACCGAGTCTGGCGCTGGGCTACGTGCAGTGGGGTGTGTGCGCGACACGGAGGCGGGAGGGCACGGGTCGTGGCGCAGATCGCTGCCCAGATCGCTGCCCAGCCGCAGTCGCCGCCGCAGTCGCTGGCACTCTGCCCGGCAGAATCGACGATGCAGCGCCACGTCCTCCTCCGCGGCGGCTGTGTAGCGCATTCGGCAGCGCGGGCACCTCGTGACGCGTCCGGGGCGGGACTGCCCAAAGTCCAGCGTCGTCTGCGTGCGGCGCGGCGGCGGCCGCGGCGGTGGTGGGGGTGGCACGGAAGGGTTCGCGGCGACAACAGGGCCAGGTCCTGCTCCGCGTGGTGGTGGTGCCCGCGCGCGCCGCTGCTCCTCTGCAACAAATGGCGCGGAGGCGAAGAGCACGTCAGCCAACCGAAGATCGTCGTCGTCGTCGTCTGTGCAGCCCTCTGCACCGGCGCGATCGATGACGTGGCGCGCAGCACGCCGAGGTTGAACCTCGCCTGTTCGACTGCGACGGCGAGCTGCGGCCGGTGTGGGTGGCGTGGCGACGTCGGAGGAGGCTGGAGAAGAGCTGCACCCAGCCGTGCCCTCTGTCCGCGGCGCAGAGGGCGCTGACCGTGCTGCTGGTGCGGAAGCGGTCAAGAAGGAGAGGAGTGTGGACTGCCGCTTCGGCGGTGCGTCGCCCATGATGCCGGAAGTCGCTGTGGGCATGAATGATTTCAGGTGTGGCTATCTGGGCTGCGTAAGTACGCGGTTCGCGTGTGTGCATGTACGCGTGTATGTATGTGTGTGTATGTGAGTATCTCTATGGAGGTCGTGTTCGAGCTGCGCAAGGTCCGCAGTGCGCGTCCTTGAGAATTCGCAGGGGGAGGGGGGTAGGGTGGAACGAACGAATTCCTCGTGAGGTGCCTTGCGGCGGTGTTGTGTGAGGGGGGGGAGAGCAGACAGGATGAAGCTTGCTGATTGCGAGAGCTGGCTGAGACGACGAGGCGAGGCGAGGCGGAGGAGGTGCCACGCACATCACACCGCGGCTTCCCCAAGCCGCGCGCGCCCTCTCCGTCACGTGCATCTCCGGTACGGCGGTGGCTCCCTCTTTATTCGTTTGCTCGTCTGCGTCGTGGAAGTGGGAGGAGAGGACGAGGGGAGGGAGGGGGGGTCGCAGCCCACCACGCACACACGCCCAGCCCCAAGAACACGCGCGCCTGCTCCTTTCCTTCACTGAGGCGCCGCTTGTGAGGGCGGGGCGGGCATCGTGAGCGGTGGTAGCGCATCGAGCGCGGCGAGGAGGTCGGCCACGTCTGCGGAGTCGCCACCCGCCGTCGCCGCGTCGTCCGCTGCCGGTGGTCGTGGTGGTGCCTCAGCGCCGGACGCGGCGCGCGCGTCGTACTCGCGCAGCCCGCGGACGGCCTGGACGTAGTGGGACATGAGCGCATCGAGGGATGCTTCATTGTCGTGGGCAGCCACCGCGTCCGCGTCCCCGCCAGTCGTCGGTGTGCTCGTTGAGCTTCTATAACGGACTTGGAACGTCTCCTGCGCCGGCTTGCCGGCCCACTCGTCGGAGCCGTTTGCGTGCAGCGCCTTCATGAGGAGCGCCAAGTTGGACTCGAGCGACGCGCTCGCCTCGACCGCAGGTTCTGCGGGAGTGGGAGGAGATGGTGAGGTTGGCTGAGACATGAATGTGTGTGTGGGGGTGGGGAGGGGGGGGCGGGGGGGTTGAGAAGCTCCTTGCCCGTTGCCGTCGTGTGACTTGGAGCTCGGACCCGTGCGGAGAGAGGGGCGGAGGTCGGAGGGAGGAAGCGTTGCTGAGTCAAGGTGCAACGCGCAACGCAAGCGAGTCAGAGGGGGTGCGGCTCTGCATCCTCAGCCCTGCCATCGCCGCCTGTCGCCTCTGTAGTAGAGAGCCGGTGGCACGCCTTGCCCGTTGCTGGTGCACACACACACACACACACACACACACACACACGACGCCGTCCGTCATGTCGCGCGCCCGTTGCAGGCGTGTGATCGGCGCCGCGGTGTTGCTTCACCACCACCTCTATCTTCGCTTTGCTTTCTTTTGTTGCTTCCCTTACGAGGGAGGCCTCGGGCGACGTCCTGGAGCATTGTAGAAGAACCCGTGCACACCCGCGCACACGGGAGCGACGCAGCGTACGAGTCACACACAGATGGGGTGGATAACGGGGGAGCGAGTATCCCTCAGGTTGGTGCGTGCTGACGCGCACGCGTACTTTCCGTTGTGCGCTTCGTGGCCTCCTAGTTCAGTGACAAAGAGAGGGGGGGGCGAAGGGGAGGATGCCACCGCCTCGTTAGAATCTTAGAACACCAACACACACACACACACACGCAACCACAGAGACACGGTTATCTTGCCTTTCGGCGCCTCAAGGTCGGCACGCCGGCATCCACGCGCGGCGAAACACGCCCCAGCCTCCGCGCCCCGCCGACCTCTCGGACATCCGGCCCGTCTTGTCCCGGGGCTCTCACTTCATCATCTTCATGACGTGCTTGCGGTACTCGGCGAAGTCGCCCTCGAACTTCTTCACGGTGGTGTCCTCGCAGACGAAGATGTCGTCGCAGAGCGACGTGATGAAGTACTCGTCGTGCGAGATGACAAGCAGTCCGCCATTGTACGCCAGCAGCGCCTCGATCAGCGCATTCACGGTGTCGATATCGAGGTGGTTCGTCGGCTCATCGAGCAACAGCAGGTGCGGCTTCTGAAAAGTAATCCAGGCCAGCACAAGACGCGACTTCTGGCCCCCCGAGAGGGTGTAGATCGGCTGCAGCGCGCGGTCGCCCGACAGGCCCATGCTACCAAGGTGTGCGCGCAGCTGCTGGTCCTCCATCTGGGGGTACTTGCTCCGCAGGAACTCGACGGACGAGAGCTGCGGGGTGAGGCTCTCCATGTTGTGCTGCGCAAAGTGCGCCACCCGGATCTTCTTGTTGCGCACCACCGTGCCCGTGCGCGGCTCGAGGCGGCCCGTGCACACGTTCATGAACGTCGACTTGCCAGCGCCGTTGGCGCCGACGAGGACGATGCGGGAGCTCTCGTCGATGCCCATGTTCACGTCCTTGAAGAGACTCACGCCGGGCTTGTAGCCGAACTCGCAGTCCACCATCTCGATGAAGCTGCCAGACACCGGCTCCGCGTCGGGGAAGGCGAAGGCGAACTGCGGATCGCTGACGACGTCGGCCACCATCTCCATCCGCTCGAGCGCCTTGATGCGCGACTGCGCCATCTTGGCGCGGTTCGCGTTGTAGCGGAACTTGTCGATGAAGGCCTGAATGTGGGCCCGCTGCTTCTCCTGCGCGGCGTGCTGCTTCTTCTGCTGCCGCTCCTGCTCCACGCGCGTGATCTCGAACTGGTCGTAGTTGCCCGTGTAGTAGTGCAGCTGGTGGCCAACGAGGTGAATGACCTCGGTGCAAACGTTGTTGAGAAATGTGCGGGAGTGAGAGACGACGACGAGCGTCTTCTGCCAGTCCTTCAGGAACTGCTCGAGCCACAGCACGGCGAAGAGGTCGAGATGGTTCGTCGGCTCATCGAGCAGCAGCACGTCAGGCTCCACGAACAGCGCCCGCGCCAGGGCGACACGCATGCGCCAGCCACCGGACAGGTTCTTGGTCGGCGACGTCATCATCTCCTGTGTGAAGCTGAGACCATGCAGGATCGTGGCGCCGCGGGCCTCGGCGCTGTGCGCGTCGATCGCATCGAGCCGCGAGTAGACGTCGTTCAGTCGCGCGTTCGCCTCCGTGTCGTTGCGCTTCAGCAGCTCCTGCTCCTCGCGCAGCAGCTGCGTCCGCTCCACATCGGTGGAGAGCAGCACCTCCAGCGGCGTCTCCATCCCGGCGACGATCTCTTGCTCGACGTGCAGGATTTGCATGAACGGACTGACGCCCTCCAGTTCGCGCTCCGCCAGCGCCCGCAGCAGCGTCGTCTTACCCGCGCCGTTGCGGCCGATCAGGCCGTACTTGTGGCCGGTGAGCAGCACCAGGTCGGTCTCGTCGAGCAGCACCTGCTTGCCCAGTTGGATGTGAATCGCCTCGCAGCGGATGTCGGTGCTGTAGTTGGTGCCCTCGCCCTTGTGGTGCAGCTTCGTCACCGCCGTGGCGCTCGCGATGCCGCGCTTGCGCAGGAAATCTTCGTACTCCTCGGCCAGCATTGCCTTCTTCTCGTCCTCCTTGCGCTTCTTGCGCATGTCCTTGGCGGCACTCCGCTTCGTCTCCCAGGACCAGTCCTCGTTCGTGTTCGCCGTCGTGACCTTGCCCACGCTCTTGATCATGGTCGCGCGCTTCAGACTCTCCTCGTACTGCCGCCCAATGTTCACGGCGCTGGCCAGCCGACTCGACTCCTCGCTGGGCTTCTTCGTGATGCCCTCGGCCAGCATCTGCTGGCAGATGGCCGCCGTGCTTTTGTTCAGCTTCTCGTCCGCGCCGCCGAAGACGTCGAACTCGCGGAAGTACAGCTTCATCGTCTCCTCGATGATCTCCTCCGGCAGGTACGACTCAGACGACGTCTGGCCCTCGAGCATCTTCAGCAGGTACTCGAGCACGCAGTCATCAATCTTGCGCAGTCCCAGCTCGGGCACGTTCTGGACGAACACGCGCGCAACGCGCTCGTCGTGTCTGCCGAGAATCTGCTGAAGGTGCACAAGCTCCATTGCGTGGGTGTGGTGTGGGTGTGTTGACGTGTGAAGGGGTGGCGAGTTACGTGAAGGTGCGTACGCCTCGTCACGCCGGGAGATGCGGCAACGAGAGGAGGCGGGGAATCAAGTGGAGGGTCTCTTGCGGGAACAAGAGTGACGTGAGTAACGTGCTTCTTGTACATGAAGCCGGTGCATGTGAGTGGGGGGGGGGCGGAGGGAGGAGCAGAGGTGGGGACGGAGATGGAGTGGATCACTGGACAAGCGGTGTTCACGCGAGTTCTAAAACGCGCGATGCGCTCATGTGCAACGCTGGCAGTCCTCTGTGAACGCCGCGGAGTTGCTCGGCGTGTTGCTGACGACTGGACACGCATCCACGCAGTTGCGTGAAGGAAGTGCCACACAGCTCCCACTGGCACCGCCTCTTGACACTGCGGGCGTGGGAGGAGAGGCCCAAACCGCTTGAGGCATCATCGATCTTGTGCTTCTTACGAGCTTGTGAGAGAAAGAGAAACAGAGAGGGGGACGAGTCGTCGGGACCAACAGCATCACACACCGACCAGCACCGACACACAACCACCAGCCACCACGCACAGACGCACACAAATGCCGACTGTATCACTACTTCTTCTTTGCCCCCTTGGCCGCGTCGGCGCCCTTTGCGCGCTTCTGCTTGAAGGCGATGAGCTGCTCCCACTTGTAGTCGTCGATCGCGATCGGGTTCAGCACGCGGCCCTCCGCGTTCATGCGGTCCGCCGCCAACCACGCCTGCTCCATCACCATCTGGATCAGGTCCTGCGCGTTGACGCCCTCGATCAGCGGCGGCACGTACACGCTGCCGTCGAGCCATGTCACCTCAACCTTGGGCGTGATGTGGTCGATCGAGTAGTACAGGAAGATCTTGTCGTTGGGGAACGGCGAGCGGGCGCTGAGGCCGCGGCGGTAGAAGTCAAGCGCCGCCTTCTGCAGCGTGTGCCCAAAGCCGAAGAGCAGCGGTGACACCGTCACGGTGATGCGCTCCATATGCATCAGGAAGAGGTGCTTGTGGCTTGTCTTGGGGGCCACCACCGCGAGGGGTCGCTTTGCGCCGGTGTGCTCGGGCGTGTGCTCGGGGTACTGCACCTCGCGCTCCCACATGCTCGGCGCCGACAGCGGGTTGTGCCACGACTTGAAGACCCACTGCGGCTTCGAGTCGGGGTTGACGTACTGCACTGTGGGCAGCGGCTTCTGCTTCAGCTTCCCGCGCTGCACGGACAGGTACTGGAACTCGCGGCCACCACGGCCGTAGTCGGTCGGGCACTTGGCGTGGGCGTAGTGCTGGTGGTACATCGCGTGGGTCGCCCCCTCGCCCCATCGCGCCGGCGTGGCCTGGTTGTACGTGTACTTGTTGTGGTTGCCCCGCCACATGGCGTAGTAGGGCAGCGGGTAGACGAGGCCCTTCAGGTGCTTCACATGGGGGCGGAGGCGGGGCTGCCGCGACAGGCCGACCTGAGGCACGCACAGCCCCAGCGTCTTGAGGTTGGCCACAGTGTAGTGCGACGGCGGAGCGGCCATGATGCTGCCTCGCAGGTCTGATAGGGTTCGTGTGAGTGAGTGAGTGAGTGGGGGAGTGTGTGTGTGTGTACCCCGAGTGGGCCTCGATGGGTTTCGCTTCGAGAAGCGCAGCGGAGAAGCGCTGTTGTTGAACGCTGTCGGCTGGCCACGAGCGCACGTGCCGCCGGCGGGAAAGGCGGGGAGAGGAAGTGGGGGAAGGAGGGGGGGGGCAATGCACGCCTGCAGCCAGACCAGCTTCTTCCTGGTTGCGCGCGCGTGTGTGCGTGTGTAGAGAGGGAGCAGAGAGGGAGCCAGAAGACGGGAGGGGGTGAGTGCTGGAAACTCGAGTGGTGCGAGACTGCGGCTTCACATCCTTGTGGAGGTCTGTCCTGCACCTTCAGCGGCGCCGCCACCAGAGACGACAGCGAAGGCGGTTCGGCATGGAAGAGGGACATCTCGTACGAGGGCCCTTCACGCACACGCTCCACCGGCGCCGGCGCCAGCGAAAGTGTGTCACACAACGGCGATGCGTCACGCGGCAGCGTGTGCACGCGCGGACGGCTCGCCCTTGAGGCACTCCCTCTGCGTGAGAGAGAAGAAAGCGGTTGAGCTGGGGAAGGGAAGGGCATTGGGAGGAGGAGGGAGGGGACGCTGCGCCATGGAAGAGCCGGGGAGTGCTTCAGATATGCACTCGTGTGTGTGTGTGTGTGTGTGTGTGAGTGTGTGCCGGAAGCTTCGTGGCACCGCACACACGCACGCACGCAGGCGTCCTTCTTCCTCACACAACGGGGCAGCTGTACATCGTAAAAGAGGGGGTCGTCTTGGAAGGGCGGACAGGGCAGCGAGTGGGAAGGGTGGGAGAGAGAGTGAAGATGCAGTCTAGAAAGAACAGCGGTGATGCCACGCCGCAGGTCTTCGCGACCCAGTCTCTCATATACAGTTACTGCTTCCCCGGCTCTCACCACCACCACCACCCCCTCCAACTCGCTTGCACCGCGTCCGTAATCGTCTCCGCCGCGCTCAGCGCTCGTGCGCCAGCACAGGCACGAGTTGTGCAGTGGACGGCTGAGAAACGTAACCACCCATCAGCGAGTAGCAGGAAGAGTATGCACGACTTGGGGCTGCGGCAGGGAAGTGGCAAACGCGCGCACCGCCTCCGCCTCTACTTGGCGCCCCGCTTGGCGGCCAGGCCACGCACCTTCAGAATGCTCTGCCACTCCTCGCGATCGTGCTGGTAGAGTGCTAGCAGGGCCTCGCGGCGCTCTCGCGTCTGCGTCTCCCTCTCTAGCTTCGACATCGCCGTCGACTGCGCCGCCACGCCGCCGTCGTTGCCGCCCAGGGACGAGGCGGCTGCGTCGCCGGTGCTGCGCGGTGGCTTCTTCTGGAACATCTCCAGTCGAATGCGGGCGCGGGCCTCCTCCTCGTTGCACCGCATCCGCTCCTCGCGCTGCACGCCGTCCTTGACGAAGAGAAACACGTTATCGGGCAGGTTGTCGCGGCGCTTCTCCACATCGTGCAGCGCGCCGTAGCGCCCACCGGGCCGCACGCCGGTGATGTACGAGTCGCGGCTCTCGCCGGTGGCGTAGTACGGCATCTTGTCACAGGGGAGGAGTCAATAACGACGGAGGAGATGTACAGCTAGCGTGGTCCACCGTAGCAGATGGAGTCGTGTGTGTGTGTGTGTGTGTGTGTGTGTGTGTGTGTGTGTGTGTGTGTGCGTGTGTGTGCGTATGTGTGTGCGTAACCTCAGACGTGCGCTTCCGTACGTGTGAAGACGCGTGTGCTAGTGCGATTGGGGGGCGCGGGGGGGGGGAGGGGGGCCGTAGGCAAAGAGAAGATTTGACGAGCAGAGGCGCGTTGGTGGATGATGACGAGAAGGAGTCACGCAGAAAATCAAGATGGCCGCAGTGAGCTGCCACAAATCCACTCATCACGGCGATGTGGACGCGTCCGATCACTGCCAGTCTCCCCTTCGAATCGGCCACACAAGCGAGCCTCGTTGAGTGGAGGCTACGCGCCAAGCTGCAGTACACAACACCCCCTGCAGTCTGCCTCGCGTACGTGGAAGAAGGGGGAGTTTTAGTGTTGACAAGAACCACCGATGCACTGTGGGTTGATGATCAGCGGCACACCATCTGCGTCGACCACCTTCGAAGTTGCCTTCTTTGTTCTCGTTCTCGATGCCCGCTTTAGGCAGGGGCAGTTGTGCACTCGATTAACGGAGGCCCCGGCGGGGTGAGGGGGGAGGGGAGAGGAGGAGGCGGGTGTGGGTGGGAGGAGGTACAGTAGGTGAGAGCAGCACCGTGCGATCGACTCTGCAGCGCTGCTCTGCGATGTGCGGCTCCAGTCGCACCCAGCCCTCCCCTCGTCCGTGCTTCCCCGCCTTCATGCGGAGGGCCTGTAGTTGTCATCAGCGCATACTGCAGCGCCGTCACCGTCGCCATGACACACACAAACACACACAGACACACACGCCACGAGAGCCCCGCCGGTCTCTCGCTTCTGCTCTCGAACACGAGCGAACGGCTGGCCGAGTACCGCGGCGCACTAGCTCTGACCGACCCGCAAACGCCTCCCACCCTACTTGGACTTCTTGTTGTGGTGCTCGAGGTGCGGCTGCGGCACGACGCGACGCAGCAGGATGGCGTTGCACTCCTCCAGGTCGGTGTAGTAGTTCTCCACCAGCTCCGCCTCCTCGAAGTTGAACTTGCGGTAGAACTCCAGGGCGGGCGAGCCGACCTGCATGTGCAGCGTGACGGCAACGATGCGGGTGCGCGTCTCCTTGTGTACGGCTGTCAGGATCGTCTGCAGCAGCCGCGAGCCGATGCGCAGGTGCCGGTACGCCGCCAACACGCCGATCGTCATGATGTACAGTACAGACTCTCCCTCTGTAGCGGTCTTCTCGAGCCGGCACGTGATGGAGCCGACGAGGATGTCGTGGTAGAAGGCGAGCTGGTTGAACTCGTGGAAGCTGTGCCGCACGTAATCGTTGTAGTAACTCTCGGTGTACTTGACGGGGAAGCAGTAGTCGTCCAGCACCTTGATGCGCTCGCACAGGCGCGAGTCGCTCATGGCCCGGATCTGCAGCCCCTTGAGCGGCGGGAACGTCTTCTCCTCGTACGGGACGGACATTATGCTACGTGAGAGAGGGAGGGGGGGAGGGCGCGTTGGTGTGGGGGAGGGAGGGGGACAGTGCGTTGAGGTGGTGAGGTGAGGTGGACGAGGTCAAACTCTTTTCTCACCTTGTGTGCCAGGGAGGAGCGCAGCGTACCTGCGACGGAGCAGGAGGAAAAGAGCCGCACGCAGACACAGGGACAGAGGGCACAAGTGGACAGCAGGAAGTGGTTTAGCGAAGGGCATGAGAAGGTTCGACATGCTCACGTGGAAGTCGCAGCGGACGGGCTGCACGAAGCGAACTGTCAGAACGGCTGAGGTGCAGCTCATCCTCCCTTCACTCTCTGTTCCCCACTCTCATTCTCTGCGGATGTCGAAGCTGCTCGGTGCGCATTGCCTCCTTCACAGCACACACACACACACACGAGACTGCGGCACGCAGCATCGACAGGACCCTCTCGCACCCATCTGTCAAGTATGTTCAGCTTGCAGGCACTCTGCATCATGCGCGAACACGGCAACAGTGGAAGGCCCGCCTCCTCCCCACCCGCACAATGACTGGCATGGCCGTGTATGACAAGGCAGCGGGGGGCAGGAGGGGGGTGAGCCGCACGCGCTGTAGTCCCCATTCGCCTCCCTCTCTATCACGCCTTTGTTTCTATCGGCCTCTATGCAATCGCTCATCCGCCACACACACACAGATGCGGCGGATTAACAACGCCAAAGGTGCGAGTTGAGCTGGTCACTGGAGCCTTGAGCGGCACCGCGCGATGCAGGAGATGCGGCATCAGCGTGCCCCACTCTTGCCACCGCCCGCTTCCCCATCACTCATCGAAGAGCGACTCCATGCCCTTGAGGAGTGCCTTCGCCGCCTCCACCCGATCATCGCGCGTCGGCGCCGTGGACACCGGCAACAGCGACGGCGGCAGCGGCGGCGGTAGCATCGTGACAGGAGCAGCTGGGTTCTGCTGCACCGCCTTCGACGGTGGAGGGGCAATCATGACTGTCACCTCCGTGTCCAAGTCCGTGCTGTCGTCGTCCACCCCCTCCACGCGCGCGGCCGCCTCGTCTTGGCTGTCGGGCGCCTCTACTGCCGCAGCCCCTGCCACGGGCTCCGACCCCAGGTCGGCATCGGGCGGTGGCAAGAGTGTGGGCGAGCGGCGGCGCGACGGCTGCGGAAGGGGGGCGACGGCAGGGTCTGCCTCGTCTGCATCGCCGGTGCCTGCAGCGCTCTCCAGTTTCTTCATCTTCTCCTGCGCTGCCGTGTCAGCGGGCTGCTGTGCGGCGTGCGGCTCCGGTGGGTTCGTGTGCTGGGAGTGTTCGCCTCCACTCGAACTCGTTGCAGCGATGTGCTGGGCGATGTACATCTCGAGCACCCGCCGCGCGGCCGCGTCCACGGCCAGTGAGGTCTGCACGGACGCCCCATCGCCGCTCGCCTCCACCTGCGCTGACGACGGCGGCCCCAGCTCCGCTGGCAGTGCGCTGCCGTGAGGATCCCGCTGCGGTGGGTGCGGCGGCACACCGGACGCCGTCGCAGCAAGCGTCTTGCGGAGGTCGCGCACCGCCACGGCCTCGGCATCGCCGCTTCCGTTCATCGACGAGGTCTCGGCGGGTGCGACGCTGGCGTACAGCCACTGCGTGAGCTGCTGTGCGACCACCTCGGCGGAGGGGACGGACGGGCGGGCGGCGGGCGGCGGTGGCGCGTCACCCGTGAGCTGCGCAACGCCGCCGGCAGAGACGGAAGAGTCCGCCACGGAGGAGGTCCACTTCACGCCAGTGCACGCGGCTGTGCCGACCGGCGACGCATTCTGCGGGGGGCCGCCAAACTCAACGGAAACACCTGCAGCCGCAGCTGCAGCCGCAGTGGCCCCCTTCGGGCTGTGGCGCCGCTCCCCGGCAGCCCCGCCCACGCCCCCCTTGCCCCCTTCTCTGCTGCCACCGTTTCCCCTAGGCGACTGGCGCAACAGTCGTGCCCGCTCCGCCGCGAGCTCGCGCCGCGTGTCCGCCAGCTGCGTCTCGTAGAACGTCTTCATGCGCTCGTACTGCGCCTGCAGGGTGGCCACTTCGTCCGCGTGGTGCGCGGCGCGGCTGCGGCCGGCACGCTTCTCCTTCTCCAGCCGCTCCAACACCGCGCCCTCGCTCTCCCGGAGCGCGTCCCGCTCGAGCCGCAGCTGTGAGAGCTCCGCGAGCTGCTGCGATATCACGCGCCGCGCCTCTGCCAGCTGCCCCTCCGCCCGCCGACTCGCCTGCCGCAGCGCATGACACTCCTTCTCGAGCTGCTCCTTCGCGACGAGGCTGTCGTGCAGCTGCGCGGTGGTGCTGTCCAGCTCCCGCTCAGCTGCACTGCGGGCGGGGGTGACGGGAGAGCGGGAGGTCTGCGCGCGGCCGCCTGCACCGCGTCGCGCGCTACCGAAAGGCGCTGAGGACGGGCTTGCGTGCAGGGCTGCGTAGCCGCCACGCCAGCCTCCGCTGACCTGCTCCGGGGTGCGCGACAGGGCTGACGCTGGTGCGGGGTCGACACGGCGCTGTGTGGCCTGCGTACCCGAAGCCTCCCCTTCCACGTCCGAGTCCGTTGGCGTCGGTGAGGCCGGTGCCTCCGCAGTTGGCTCTTGAGAAGCTATCGCAGAGCCGCGCGTTGCATGAATCGGCTGGCGCTGCGGTGGTGGTGCCGCCGCGGCCGGGGGTTGTGCGGGGGAAGGGACCGCACGCGCTGGAGCAGCAGTGGGGCCTGCGGTGGAGGACTCGGTGGACGACAAGGGGCGGTGGTGGGCAGCGCCACCCGCCGTGACGGCGCGACGCGCCTGCGAGTTTGACATGGTGGCTGCGGACGTCGACGTCGGCAGAGGTGACGGCGCGTGCGGCGGCTTTGCGCCCGTGTCTGCGGCTCGCCGCGCCGGCTGCGGCGGCCGCTCCCGCCGCTGCGCCGTGGCCGAGTCGTCCAGGGCCGACACCGAGGTGGCATTCGAAGACGCCCACGCAGCGGGTACAGCGGCACCACCAGCGGGCACTGCGGTAGCAGGCACCGCCTTCTTCACGGTGCCGCGACTGGCACCGTTGCTACTCGGCGCCGCATCACGCTCGAGGTCTTCCGAACGCGTGAGGGGGGCGCCGTCGAGGGAGGTGAGCGCAGGCTGCAGCTCGGCCAGGGTCTGCCGGTACCGCCGCGCGCGCGTCACTGGGTTGCCAGTCAAGCTCAGAATTTGCAGCCGCGGGGTGGAGGGGAGGAAGAGAAGCTCGTCGAGGTCCTCGATGTAGTTGTTGCTGAGCGACACCACACGGAGGTTGCGCATATCCTCCAAGCCGGTCGTTCGGTCGATCCGGTTGTCGTCGGCGCGCAGCACCTCCAGCGGCACGCGTGGGTGCAAGCCTGCCAAGCTGCCTAGACGGTTGAAGCTGACGTCCAACTCACGTAGGTGCACGAGTTGTCCCACGTGATCGAGGTGCTCTAGCCGGTTGTGGGCGAGGTTCAACTGCGTCAGCCGCAGCGGCAGTCCGTCCACGAGGTGGATGCGGTTGTAGCTGGCATTGAGGCGGCAGAGTGAGCGCAGCGGCTGCAGATTGGTCAGCTCCTGTAGCTCGTTGCGTGAGAGGTCGAAGGCGGTGACGACGCGGAGCAGCTCGCGCTCCTGCGGAGTTGCGAAGACGGCGGGGAGGTCGATATGGCAAATGCCGCGGCCACGGCCGGACACCTCGACCTCGTCTGAGCCGCTGGAGCCGCGGCTGCTGCCGGCCGCGACGGACATGCGCACCTATAATGCGTGGCAGCGATGGTGAAGACGTACGCGAGAAGGTGCGGGAGTGATGGCAGGGAAACGTACACGGGCGCGCGGAGACCAGACCGCTCTTGGTTGTCAGCACGGCCGCCCGCTGCGTCTTCTGCGTCTCGAGGTCCTGTGTAAGCCGAGTTCGGAGCGACGCGTGGAGGCGGGAGAGGAGGAGTCCCCCCCCCTCTGCAATCTGAGGCCGCGCAACGGGAGGGCGTGCCTGGAGTGGAGGCCGGACGAAGGAAGAAACGAAGTTAAACGGGCCTTGGCCCGGCTCCTCGTGCCTTCATCGCGTTTTTCTGTTGATCTAGGGCAGCACAGACGCACGCACACACGCGCGCAGAGGTCCAGCGGCGCCGTCGCCCTCACGCGGTGTCTTCGCATGGCACAGTGCAACAAAGAAGAGACGGAAGCGTACAGGTGAGCCAACAGCCTCCGTTCTATGGAGAGTCAGTCAATCCGTCAAGCTGGAAAAGGGAGAAGAAGCGGGCGGCGTGACAGAGCGGCGCGTACCGGCACGCCCTGATGCGCGGCGACTTCACAAAGGACAGGAATGGAGTGAGGCGGCAGAGAAGGAGTACGTGGACGGACAGGGGAACACAGCCGCGATCAGCTGTCAAGGTCGGCTTGTCCGGACTGCACTACGCACACACACACACGCGCTACCGGGTCGCTCCTGCGGCTTCCGATCGGTACGCCGGTGCCTCGTGCGCGTGCAGCAGTGCGGCGAGCCCATGCGATGCGTCGGGGCTGGTGTAGGCGAAGGAAGCCATCCACGCTTCGAAGTCGCCCGCGGCGGCGGTGGTCGTGGCTGCTGCAGACCCTCTCGCGTCCGCCACCCTCTTCACCGGCAACTCCCTCTGCTGTGAGCCTTGCCGCTGCTGCTGCATCGCCGACATCGCCGTGCGCAGCCGTGCCACTTCACCGAGAAGCTCGTCGCGCTCGCCCTGGAGCCGCTGCACGAGTGCCTGCATCGAGGCGCACGGCGAGGGCATGCCGGCGGCGGCGGCGGGGGCCCCCACCGGCGATCTCACCCCATCTGCTGTTGATGTTGTCGCTGCCTTCTCGTGTGGCCCCTCCTCCACCAGCTGCTGCGTGAGCGCCTCGACGGTGCGGTAGTACTGCTCGCGCTCGCGCAACCGAGCCTCGACCTGCTCGGCGGTGCCGCACTCGGTGATGGCGTACGAGGCCTGCTCCGCCGCGTACACCGACGCGCAAAGCGCCTTCCACAGCCGCTCACGCCGCACCGCCCGCTGCACGGTAGTAGCGTGCTGCAGCTGCGCGGACTCCAGTGCCGTGCGCAGCGCGTGCTCGCGTGCATGCAGCGCCGCCAGCTCAGCCACATGGGCACTCCGCACCGACGCAAGGCGCTCCTCGTGAACGCCGTCTGCCACAGTTTCCGCCGCCGCCGCCACCCCCGTCGACGCGCTCGCGTCGTCCGTCGGCCCCGCAGCCTCAAAGAACGCCGCGGCCACCGTCGACGCGCTCCGCCGCGCCGTCGAGGCGGACGCGGCGCGGCCTTTACGGGCGTCGTGGTGTTCGTCGAGCGAGGCGCTCCACACGCGCAGCAGGTCTACAGCCGCCATCAGCCGCCCCTCCAGCGTGTGGTGCGCCTCCACAATGGACCACAGCCACCGCTGCATCTGCGATCGATTGCGCGGCGCGTCGTGCAGCTGCTCCAGCATCAGACAGTGCAGGAGGTTTGCGGTCTCGTGCACGTCAATGCGCGTGCCCGCCGAAGCACCTCCCCCCGGCCCGTCCTCCCCCTCCGCCGTCTGCACGACGTCCGCCGTCAGCGCCACAATCTCCGCCTCGAGTGCCGCCTTGTGCATCTGTGCAGCATCAAGCGCCGGAGGGCAGGGACTGCGCGGCGCCACACTGCGCAAGCGCTCAGCACTCGCATCACGCAGCTGCGCCTCCAGCTCGGCGATGCGGGCCTCGTACCGCGCCGTCTCCGAGGCGGGAGTGGGTCGCGGGGCCACTGCAGCTGCAGCAGCGGCGGCTCGCGCATCCGCCAAGTGCGTCAGGAGCTGCGCCACGCGCATCTGCAGCGCCTCGCACTCCGCCTCCTTGCGCTGCAGCGCCCCCTCTAGCTCCGTCACCGCTGGAAGCGAGCTCGGTGCGGGCCGCACAGAGGCCGCCGTGCGGTACAGCGGTGCGGGGGTCCTCGGTCGAGTGCTGCCCGAGGCCGCGTATGCCGTGCTGCCTCCCAGCGAGGACGCACGGGACGTCGACGCGGCAGACGATCCCGCGCTCGAAGCACGCGATGCCGACGTGCGCGCTGCAGTGAAGGACAGCGAAGAGACGGCCGAGCTCGCCGCGGACGACGCCGTGGCGGACGGGCGCCGCGCCACGTGTTGGAAGGGCGGGGGTGGTGCGGGTGGGGTCGCGTTGCGACTTGAGTACGAGGCGCAGGTGTGCGACGACGGGGCTGCGGCGCCGTACGGCGGCCGCGGCACGGGTGAGTCCTCCTCTCCTGTGGCCTCTGCGCCGCCTTGCTCAGCGCTGGAGTGTGTCGCGGTGGACGAGGCGGAGCGGCTGCTGCTACTGTCACCCGCTGCTGCCACTGCCGCCGCGTGCGGTGGTGGTGCCGGTGGCCTGCCACGCCGTGTCACTGCCGTGACGCGTTCGTCGTGCGGCTCCGCTGCAGCCCGCGTGCGCCGCTGTGGCTGCGCGGTGTTGCTGCTGCGTTGGCGGGGCCGCGCGTAGGTGAGGCGGTATGTGCGGGCCGCAGCCGCCTCCAGCGCGTCCACCTCCCCCTCCGCCATGTCGAACGCGGGGTGCTGTCGGAGCGCAGGCGCCAGTGCGGGCGGCACGGCTGTCCAGTCCAGCGCGTTGCCCAGCAGCAGCGTCACGATGCACGCGGTGGACTGCAGGTAGGCCGTCACCTCGTCTGCGACGTCGAGCGCGAACTCGGCTGCAAAGTCCGCCCGCTTGGAGAGGTGGTGCAGGAAGTAGAAGAGCACGAGGGTGCTGAAGCCGCACTCGGCGTCCCCGGCCTGCAGCGCGGCTGGGTTGAGGAAGGGCAGGGGGATGTGCAGCCGCGCGAAGCGCCGAAAAAGGGAGTCCCAGTTGGCGTGCCCGCGCTGCGTGCTCGAGTGCGTCTGCGCTGGGGCAGGGCGGATGCGGTGGTCTGGGAAGACGAGGCTGAACAGGCAGCAGAGCACCTCCCCATCACCGAGGCCGCTGTAGTCCGCCAGCCGACCCGCGCTGTGGCGGTCGGCGAAGGAGAAGAGCTCCTTGCGGCCAATGAGAATGGTGGTCATCTCCAGTCCCCTGCCCTTGCACGCACTGGGCCACGCGAGCGCTGGATGTGCAGTAGATCCCGGCTGCGAGACGCCAAGATGTTTTACGTGGGATAGGTGAGGGATAACAGCGAGAGGCACACGGACTTCTGCGTGTGTGGGGGGGAGGGAGGGTGGGGGTCTATGAGTTGGTCTATCGTTTCTCGTCTGTTTTGTGGTGCGGCGGTGTATCACACTTGCGCATGCGTCAGCGGCCAGCTGTGATGTGCTGAACAGCCGGGGGAAGGGGGGGGAGGGTGGTCGAGCGTGCCTTGTTGCGGTCAGCCAGGCTTCGATTGGTACAGACCGCCTTGACCGGACGAGCGTGGGCGGAGGCTGCGCGTGGTGGACGAGTCTGTGATGAAACGCAAGAGAGAGAGGCAGCGAGGGACATGGGGTGCAGCACGGAGATGCCTTCGAAACCGCGACACTCTGCGTCGGGTCTTAGTACGCGCATGCGCGCAGTGCTTGATACTGTGAGGCAGCAAATGGGTACGTGCGGGTGTGCGTACGTGTGCGTGTGTCTGTGTGTGCGTCTGACGCACGGCTCCGTGCATCCAGCGCCAAGTCGACCGCTGCGGACACGCCACGGCCTTCAACCCGCTGCCAGACCCACCCAGTGAGTCAAGATGAGCCCCGCGCCGCTGCTCACTCGAACGTGGCTCGCATGGCTCATTTGAGCTCCTCCCGGTGCCTCGTTGAGCTTCGCACTTCGCTCCATGGTGTTGTGCCTGTTTGATGTCGCCCCTCAGCGTGAGGAACAGGGAAGGGGAAGGGG
Organism: Zelonia costaricensis; assembly: GCA_030849075.1. Classification (NCBI taxonomy): domain Eukaryota; phylum Euglenozoa; class Kinetoplastea; order Trypanosomatida; family Trypanosomatidae; genus Zelonia; species Zelonia costaricensis. The sequence goes on along the minus strand of JASAOO010003441.1, from coordinate 29,306 downwards.
GGAAGAAGTTCTGTGAGTGCAGAGTACTAACGCGCACCATCACCGGTGCGTAAGGGGATGGGGGAAGGAGGTGGAAAGGATGAACCGTCGAGTGGAGTCGGGGACGGGACAACACCGCGGCACACGGGCCTCAAAAGAAAGAATTGTGGCAACACGCATACACACACACGCACACACACACACACACACACACACACACACACACACACACACAGAGAGAGGCACACTCCATGGACGCTGTGCGCCGGCACAGGCCAGCCGCCCGCCTTTGCCGTGCCGAACCGCCATAGCCACTTACACGGAACGAGAGACAGCTGTGAAGATGCACGTACACCGGGCCGCCGGTCGACCTCACATGGTGTCTTTGCTTTCCCTCCGTTCTATCCGCCCAACACTGCATTTCCCACGCCGCACTCCGATTTGCTTCTGCGTCTGTCTGTGTGCGCAATCGATCTGGCCGGCTCGGTGCTGCAGACGCGATGACGTCGATGCGGTGGTGCTTTACCGTGGGCTGGAGCGGAATATGTAGTCCTTTGTTTTCTCAAGGTTGAAGAAGGTGTAGTTCACGATGACCTCGTCCAGCCAGTTCACGATGGGGTCGTTCAGGAAGTCGCGGTCGATGTAGAAGAAGACCGGCATCTCTACCAGCTCGTGCGGCTTGAAGCGCTGCTCCTCGAAGCAGAAGCACTGAATCTTGTTCAGGTAGTTGGTCACCTCCGGCGGGGCGATGGTGTAGGAGGAGACGCCGAGCAGCGTGCGGTTGCTGCGGTTGTAGGCGGAGTAGAAGGCCAGCGCCGGCTCCCCGACGAGCACCTCGACCTCCTTCTGCAGCGGCACGAAGGCGATCGGCATCGTGTTACCCACGTCGCTGAGAAAGCGCACCTTGAGCAGCTTCTTGGGCACCGGGTAGTTCTTGTTCTGCTCCTCGCGCTCGCGGGCCGCGTCGGGTGTGTAGAACTTCGGGTCCGCCCCGCGCCCCGTCGGCGCGCAGTACATGCGGTACAGCGGCACGAAGAGAAACGTGCAGCCCAGGGACATGATGCCAATACTGAGGAAGGCCGAGAAAAACTGACCGCGCTCGTCGTAGTTCTTCGTCCCGTCGTAGCCGCTCTCAATGCGGAACCGCCGCTTGCCACCGCTCTTGCCCTGCGCGTCCCCACCCTCGTGCTGCGCCTGTGCACTGCTGCTGGTCGACTCTTGACCGTCGCGGCGTGGAGGCGGCGGTGGCGCGGCGGCGCCGCTTCCGCCAGCAGCGGCGCCAGCGGCGCAGTACCGCATCCAACACCGACGCAGCATGTCGATGCACGAGTCGAGTGTCTGTGGAGGGCGAGGGGGTGGGCGAGCTTCGCGTGTTGCTAAGGTTCGTGGGCGGGATGATGGGGAGATGCACCGCGGCGCGCGTGTGCGTGTGCTTTGTTGTACTACGTGGCAGGGCCGTGTAAAGGGCCGGGCTTGCAGTGTGAGAGAGGAGGGGGAGTGGTGTCACGTGGGCAGCGCGGGACGGGGTGCGACGGGGTTGGAGCAGAAGCCGAGCTCAGCATCGAGGTGCAACAGGTCTTCGCCAGCAACCAAGTCGCAGACCATGAAATTATCCGAAGAGGTGGGTGAGCGGGGTGGGCGAATGTAGGAGGGGCTAAGCAGCTCGGTGTGGGTTGCGTTGCAGGCACCGTGACGCCTCCCACCCCGCTCCACTTCGACATCCAGCCGCTTCAACAACACAAGATCAGCACTCCCAAGGACCACCTGGAGTCGTGGCACAACCACAGAGGAGGGAGAGGTGAGGGACGCCACAGTCCCTCTCCGCACCCCCCCCGCCTTCCCTGAGCAGCAACGTACCCCGGCAAATTCAAAGGTTTGGGATGCGTCGGCGCGCATGCCACGGTCGCCGCCGCAGCGTCACATGTGCAGAGAAAACAAAAAGAAAACTACACACGAACACGCACACACACGCGCGCCATCAACACCAGAGAAAGCACAAGAAACAAAAACGGCAGCACACGAGGCCCGCACACGCACACGCAGGGAGGAGCGGGCGCACTTGAGGAGTCACGCGTGTTCCTCATCCCAGTGCGCGTGGCTGAGGGGTAGGGGGGAGGGGAGGGAAGGAGTCGCAGAGCGGCACGCCGCGAGACGCGCCGCACTGTGCGGCTGCTGCGCGATGCGGGAGCGAAGGGATCTCTTCATGCCGTCTTTCGCGGCACCACCAGCAGCACCCTCCCGCCCCCCCCCTCCCAGCACCAGCACCAGCCCCCTCCCCCTCCATCGCAGGAGCACTTCTATGGCGACGAGGTGCGGGGCCGCACAACGTTCTCGTTGAGACTCACAGATGTGCGCTTGCCCGGACCAGCGGAGGAGCGGGCCGAGTCGAGGCCGCTCTCCACCGCCGGCCCCGCCGACTCCACGCTGACGCTGTAGTACTCGTACGGCGAGCGGAATAAGGTGTCGCGGCGGGTGCCGGGGTGGGTGGACATGAAGTACTTGTAGCACGCGCGGGTGTAGTGCTGCGCCTTGCAGTCGGTCACGATGTCCTCGATGTCGCCCGCGGTTGGCCGCACCGGCGGGTAGTCACGGCCCTTCGGATTCGGCTGCTCCTTGCCCACCATCGCGCGCAGTGCCTCCTCGCTGCTGAAGCGAAATGGGCAGCCGTGGCAGTCCTGGCTGTCCACAACAGGCGGCAGGCCGAGGACGGTGGCGCACGACGCGGAGCTGTAGCTCGTCTTCTTGCCCTCCATGCCGTAGTTGTGCCGCACGTTGTAGCCGTACGCCGTCTTGGCGAAGGCCTCGACGGAGCCGCCGCCCTTCACGTGCATCAGCGTCGCGAACAGCTCCATCGAGTCCTCGAGCGAGAGGCCGATGGCCTTGAGGAAGAGACCGTAGGTGAAGCGGCCGTGGTGCTTGAGGTGCCCGACACGGCGCAGGTGCGAGTCGATGCTGCGCATGCACGGCGGGAAGTGCGTCTGCGCCAGCCGCTGCACGTCGCCCGCCCGCACCATCCCCGCCTCCCCCTCCTGCAGGCTGTCGGCGGGGTCGGCGATGAACTTCTCCAGAAACGCATCCAGCATCACCATCACCGTGGACTGCGCCGACTCCTCCTCCAGCGACTGCTGCTTCACGCGCGCGAGGAAGGCGCTGTGCAGACCGCGGTTGAGGTGGGCACAGAACACCGTGAGGAACACCTCCTGCACCTGGTCACGGAAGAGGATCGCCTGCCCGCCGCGGCAGAGCACCTGGCGCTTCTTGATGAGTCGCGTGGCGAGCGACAGGGGCACGGCGAAGTAGTTCTCCGCACGTCCCTCCGACTCCCGCGCCGCCTCAGCCCGCGCGCGGCGGTAGTCGAGGTACTCGACCAGGATCGAGTCCTCCAGCTGCTCCTTCGTCAGCGGCGCACACGGCAGCCCGTTGCGCTTCATAAGGTCCACGAGGAAGGTGAAGGGGCTCTTCGCGACTTCCATCTTGATGCGGGCCATGAGCAGCACCCGCTCCGTCCGCACCAGCCAGTCGCGCCACCGCTCGCTCATGCAGAAGGCAAAGCGGCACAGCAGGTGCGAGGTGACATCCTCGTCCGGCGCGAACACGATGCTCGCCGCCGCACTCCCGCCCGCCGCGCTGCCGGTCGAGCCGCGTGACGAGGAGCGCCGCCCTCCCGCGACGGCGCCCCCCATCGCCGCGGCGCCGGCACCCGCGGCGGTCTCGTCGTAGCCGAGGGAGACCCCCGTGCCTCGCGAGGCGCTCGCGGCACTGCTCGACCGCCGCTCCTCTGGCAGGCGGGCGATAATGGCGTCCAGAACGGCGTCGAAGCTCTTGGCCTGCGGGGAGTTCACCTCCTGATCGATCCACGCCAGAAACTCCATCCGCTTCGCCACCATCGCCTCGAGCTCGAAGAGGGTGCTGTTGCCGTGCGGCTTCTGCTCGTACATCGTCATCCACTCCCCCGTGGCGAGGAGCGGCTTGTCCGGCCCGAGCCCGGCGCTCGAGCGCTGCGAGGGCACCGACGCGGTGATGGCCTGCATGGCGAACGTCCGTTGTGTGCCTCTGTGTGTGCGTGAGAGGGGGGGGGGGACGAGGGACTTCACGACACGCACCAGAGAAGCGAAGTCACACTGGAATAAGAAACGGTGAGAACTAAGGAGCGAGTGGCGCGTGTGCGTCTGTGTGTGTGTGTGTGTGTGGGGGGGGGGGGAAGGGGGGATGAGAGAGACACCAGCCCTTGGCTAAGAGAAGAGGAAGGGAGGCTCAAGCAGCGTGCTATTCCTGGGCTTCTTTGGAGAGTAATGCGCTGCAGTTTTCTATGTGCGTCTCCACGTGT
>JASAOO010003441.1:0-22500 GCA_030849075.1 Zelonia costaricensis | reverse complement strand
CCTGCTCGACGAGGTTCACCTTGCGCAGTCGGTCGCGGTGGTCGGGCCAGTCTTCGATGGGGATGTTCTGCTGGCACTCCTCGCAAAACACGAACTTCGTGCGCCGCGCTGTCGCCCCGATGCGGTCCTTCGACTTGAGCGCCGACTTAGGCGCCGTCGGCGACGCGTCCGCCGTCGATGGCGCCGTGGCGGGTGAGTGGGCGGACGCGCCCGTCGTGGTTGAGCTGGGCGAGGACATCGGCGTGGCGGCCACTGTCACCGTGGCAGCAGTGGCAGCGCCGCCCGTAGTGGCGGCCTTGAAAGGGCGGGCGTCGAGCGGGGGTGCCGGTGGTGGAGGTGGGGACGGCGGTGCGGTGTGCCCCTGCGGGTCAGCGTGCCTGCCAGTGCCAGACGCAGCAGTAGTAGCAGCAGTAGTAGCCCCACTCTCCGCGGCAGACGCCGCATCCTCGACGGAGAACTTCACCGAGCGCTCCGCCGGCGGCGACGGCATGGGAGGGAGAGGGGGGGGGCGATACGTGGCGAGGGTAATGTGAGTGGGGGTGGAGAAGGAGCGAGGGTGCAACGTGCGTGGAGTCTGGCGCGGGCGACGCACCAGCAACGTACAATACCGGGACGTGTGTGTGTCTGTCTGTGTGCGTGTGTACTTATGCGCTTACGTATGCGAGTGACCGAAGTTTGCAGTCACGGCGGTCGCGTGAAAGAGAAGCGGAGCGGGAGAGCGACACGACGTGCAAGGTGAGGCTCTTCGGTGGGTGCGTTGGCAGCGCGCAAGTGACAAGGAGGCGAATACACAGCAGCCAGTGATGCTGAGAGCTGCACACGTGAGGATGGCGAACGGGGGGGGGATGGGGAGGAGAAAGAGAAGGAGAAGGTGAGTGCATCGCACAAGCGAAGTGGTGCCCTCTGCAACAGCACAAACATGGGCACGTCGGCCCCTTGGCAATGCGCACGCAGCCGATGCAGCGCTGCCCAAGCGGCGTCGCGAGATTCTCGATGCAGCTGCCGCGTCCTCCTCCTCTGCGGGGGGGAGGAGGGAGGGGGTACATATGCCCCCCCCCTTCCCCAATGGGAGCTGCTGTGCACGGCGTGATCTCCTGCGTACGTGCCACGCTCACCGAGAGCGGAGAAACACCCAAACCAACAGGGAAAAGAGACGCGAAGGAGGAAGAGCGTAAGCAGTGCAGGTGCGCGGGCCAACGTCTGTGCGAGGCGGGCGCTTTGCGGGCTCGACGCCGCACAGGTGGACCCTGCTAGTAGATGCGCTTCCGCTCCACCCTCTCGAGGATGCGGAGGGCGTCGTGGTACACGTCGCGGTGAGCGTCGCCACTCATGTCGGCTCCCGAGGCGGGCGGCTTCTCCTCCGCCTTTAAGATGTGCAGAATCTTCTCCGCCGCGAGGAGGGCTACGGGCGGATAGTCGTCCGACAGCACGGTGCGCCACGTGCGCACCTCGACCACGCGCCGCTCGGAGCTCTGGTGGCACAGCAGCAGCACCAGCACGTGCCGGGCCCGGCACACAGCGGCCTCCTGACTCTGCACGAGGGTGCGGTAGAGGCCCCAGAGCACGCGCAGCCCCACCAGCCGCACTGCTGCCACACTCACCCGCAAGGCGCGCTCGTGGAGCAGCAGCGTCGCGGCGTCGCTGCCGTCTTGGGCGGCGTGGAGGTGGAAGGCGGCGGCGCGGGCGGGGACGGAGACGAACTCCACGAGGTGGTGGAACACCGCCATGGCCGTCCGCGTGTCGAGGGCATCGCTGCGGTCGAAGAGGACCGCCTCGAGCACGGTGCGAAAGGTCACGGCGTCGCGCTCCGAGGAGGTGCGGCAGAGGAGGTCCAGCGAGCACAGCAGCGCCGCGCACACGTGGCCGGCGCGCGCGCGGTTGCCCAGGCGGCCCCCTGCGCCGCCTACACGGCTCTGCATCAGCGTGCGCACGAGCTGCTCAGTCGTCGTGCGGTGCGCCTCCTCCGGCAAGTACCGCGCACTCCAGCGCAGACTCACAAAGGCGAGCCGCCACGCCGCGCTGAAGGCGTTCGTGTCGCCGGGGCCGCGCTGCGCGTCCAGCAGCAGCGGCACCGTCTCGCAGACCTCCTCCAGCAGCCCCTGCAGCGCGGCCGAGAACGCCGTCGCATCGCTCTTGCGCCGCAGCGCCTCGACAGCCTTGAAGCGGGCCTGCGTGCGCGAGTCGAGCGTGGCGTCCTCGGCGAGCAGCGCCAGGAGGTGCTCCACAAGGGGCAGCACGACGTTCCAGCTCTTCTTGGTGCCGTCGAAGTCCGCCTTGACGAGGCTGTCGGCGATGCGGCGCGGCAGTGCGTGCTGCACCGCCTCCGGCATGTAGTGCAGTAGGGAGTAGAGATGCCAGAAGAAGTCGACAGAGACGAGATCGCGGTACGCGCCGGAGAGGGCACCAGTCGTGACGTGCACGGCGCCGCGTGCCGCCTGCATCGCCTGCCGCCGCGCCGCGCACGCCAGGAGGAGCTGGAAGAGCGCCTTGCGGGCGCCGGGGGTCGTGCAGTGCCGATAGACACAGAGGATGTCAGACATGGCGGAGCTGCCCATCTTGGCCAAGGCGGCCTCGTCGACCACGAGGTTCTCCACCGCAGGCACATCGATGTCCTTGTTGGACAGCAGACTTCGGGCAAAGGCCTGGGCGAGCGCGGTGTACGCCTCCGTGTGCAGCTCCCACAGCCCCGGCAGTTGGAGGGCGTTGTACAGCACGCGGCAGTCCACGAGGTGGCGATAGCAGGGCGGCACGATCGCCAGGATGCACTTGGCCGCCGCCGTCCCCGTCGTCTCGTCGCCGTTCTTCAGCACTGCCTGCCGCTCTGCGATGACGAGCAGCATCCAGACCACCTCCAGCTCCAGCGCCTCGGTGCAGCCGGCGTGGGCGCCGGCCGGGTCGACGAGCTGCACGTGCACGCCGAGGTTGAGCAAGAAGTCGTAGACGTGGTTGCGCACGCAGAGGTAGTCGCTCTCCATCATGTCCAGCAGCATCGGCAGGTAGCAGATCGTGACGGCGCGGAAGTGCCGCTGCGGCTCGGTGAGCAGCAGCTTCGACACGTAGCCGTCGCAGAGCTGCTTGATGAAGAACAGAGTGGCCTGCATGACGTTGGGGTTCGTCTTGTAGTTTGCCGAGAAGGTCGACATGATGCTCGCCTGCCGCTCCACGGTGGACTCGAGGCAGAGCAGCGGGAACTGCTGCACGTACGGAGGGCACCACACCCGCTGGTACGGCACCTCCTCATAGCACTTGAGCCCCTCGTTCTTCTTCGCGGAGACGGTCATCCACTTGAGGTCCGACACAACGGGGATGGGCAGCGTGCCAGCGCCGCCCCCACTCGGCGAGGACGGGGCGCTGGCGTTGGCCACGTCCACAAGCAGCGAAAACTCGGATGCGTACCCCTGCCGCGACGAGCGCGCCACGGACGCGGCCAGCCCGGCCAGCGGCGCCTCCCGCAGCAGCGCATCGACGAGCTTCAGCAGGTCCTGACTGACGTCGCCGGAGGAGTGCTGCTTGCAGAACTCCTTGATGCGGGTGAGGCACTGCCGCGATGGCGGGAAGCTCTGCACGTAGTTGACGAGCAGCATCATGATGCGGGGGCGCCGTCCCGGGTCCTGGGCGAGGTCGAGGCAGCACTGATACACGTCTTGTCGCCCCTTTGCGTCGCTCAAAAAGTGCGCGAGCTGTGCGGTGGTTTCGCTGTCGAGGCGACCCTGCGAGCACCGCGCCGCCTCGGCGATGATGATTTTGCTAAGGCCCTGCTGCGCCATGGCATCTCTGTGATGCGCGTGCGTGCGGGCGTGCGTGCGTGTGTGTGTGGGGGGGGGGGGGTTTATGTGTGCGTGTGTGCCTGCTGCCCGCACATCGGCAGGGGAGCGAAACGGAGAAAAGCTGCGTCGCGCTGTGCGAGGGTGACACAGCGCCACTGCGGTGACACAGGTGCAATGCCGTGCAGAGGAATATGGAAGAGAGGCGGAAAGGGAGTCCTTTCACTGATATGGTGCTCCAGGGAACTGCAGTGCCACATACACGTGCGACGCAGCGGACGAGGGACAGCGGAGCAGCGAAGACAGGCATCGTTCTTTTTCCAGGGCAGGCAGTGCGCAACTTCCGCAGTTGCGCGTTCGTACGGATGTGGCACATCCTTCCTTGTGTGTGCGTGTGCTTGTGTATGCTCATGTTTTTAAGTGTTTGGTATCTGTGCAGACGTTAAGCAGTAGAAGATGTGCAGTGCACAGATGATGTGCCTCACATCGGAGTGTTTAGGGTTTGGGCTGACAGGTTTACTCGACAACATTGACGAACCGCGTGTGATCCTGTCAGCAAGGGGAGGGGAGGGATGGCTCTACTCTCTGGTGTCACCTCCCCTTCCTCCTTCCTCCCTCCCACTCCCACAGCTGGACCTCCATCGCTAATCGAATCTCAAGTCAGCGACGAAGTGGAAGCGCTTGGGGGCGTACGACTTCACGCAGCGGAGGTCGATGATGCGGACGGCGGCCGCCGCGTCGTCCCCGAGCTCCTCCCGCACATCCGTCAGCGCCTCCTGCGCGGCGCACGGCTTGTCGGCGAGGAAGTGGTAGTGCACGGTGCCACACGGCCGCCCCGCTGCGCCGCGCTTCAAGAAGGCCACGGCACGCGGCAGAAAGGGTTTGCACGTAGGGATGTACCCCATAAGGACGCGGTCGCACTTGCCCAGCAGCTCGTCGCCCACCTCGCGGTTGTCGCCGCAGATGGGGCGAACGAGGTGGTCCACCTTGTTCAGCACCGCGTTCATTGTCACGAAGTCGATGCTGTCCGGGTTCTTCTCCAGCGCGTAAACGGCCGCCACCCCACCGTGCATCGCGAGGGGCAAGGCGAAGTACCCGATGCCGCAGAACATGTCCACCACCACCTCCCCCGCAGCCGGCACCGCTGCGAAGTGCATTCGCTCCGTTGTGTTGCCGCTGCTGAACATCACGCGCGACACATCCAGCGCGTACAGCACGCCGTTCTCGACGTGCGCCGTAAAGGTCGGCGAGACGGCCCAGCGCTGCAGCACTGCCTCCAAGCCGTCCGCCGTCACGCACGAGGGCCGCTCAGCGTTGCGGGCGTCACCCCAGCGGCGCTGCAGCGTGCGGCGCAGCGAGGCGGCAAACGCGGCGACGGCGTTGCTCGCCTCGTACAGGACCTCCAGCGTGGGTCGCCGCAGCTCCCCGACGATGCCCTCGACATCGAGCAGCACAACGTCGACGAGAACAGGCGTAAACGACTCGGCGAAGTGGCGGGCCAGTGGGCGGAACTCTGCGAGCGGCGTCCCGTCGTTGAGCCGAACCACCACAACGTGGCCGTGCACCTCAAACTTGCGCGGGAACAGCTGCCGTGCGCGGTCGGCTGTCACGCGGGGGAACGCCGCGCACACGCTCGTGGTGAAGGCGTCGATCTTCTGCAGGGCGACACCTTTGAGCGGTTTGCGCTCTGCCCGATCCTGGCGCCGCCTCAGACGCTTCCCCGTCGCGCTAGACGGTGTGCGGAGGTGCTTGAGCAGGTAGTAGAGTGCCGCCGCCACGATGGCCGCAATGACGAGCGCGCGCAGAGAGGTGGGCCGCCGCATCGCTGATGCAGCCTTCGCCGTTTTCGGTGAGTTCGTATGTGTGTGTGTGTGTGTGTGCTTGTGCGAGTCGCCTTCGCAGAGGGTTGCAGACCTACGTGGGTCAGCGGCGAGGCGAGAGAGAGCAATGACGCAGGTGAGAGACGATTGGCGTGGAGGAAGCTTGTTGGTGGAAGTGCGACAGAGACACAACGAGAAAGGGCGACAGTGATGTCACGGCAAACGTGGCAGCACATTTTTTTCGCGGACGCATCTGAACGTGGGACGGTGGGGGTGAGGGGAGGCGGCGACGGCCGGCCACATGTGTCCAGACCATTTCCACTACGTACTACGGACGTCGCGGAGCCTCTGTATTGTGTTTCTGTTTATTGTGTGTCTTTGGATGTGGAGAGGATTGTCGCGGAGCGCACCGCCGCAAGCCTTGTCTACAGGAGGGCGGCAGGACGCGGGAGCGTGAGAGGAGAGGGGGAGAGAGCTACGTGTGGCTCTCTCACAGAAGCGCTTCGACGCCCTTCGCATCTTGACCTGCCGCTCGGAAGAGCCGCAGTTCGGGCTTTGGGAGGGGGGCGGGACTTGCTGAATACCGTCAGGTCCGTTTTTTTCCTGGTGCGCTGGGGAGCGGCGTGTGCGACATGAGCAGCAGTACGCACACGCAGGGGCGACACGAGAAACAACGAATACGCGCGCAGGGGAACGCTGGAGAGATGGCGGGGACGCACACACACACACACACACACACACACACACACATGTACGTACACAAACAGAGGAGGGTTGAGGGGAGCAGCTCACCTCACGGCAGCGGCGGCTCCGTTGCATAGTCCAGCTCCACGCGGCAGTCCTCGCCGCACTCCTTCGCCAGCTTGTCCACGCCGGTGCCAGGGTACCCGGTTTGGACGAAGAGTGTGTGGATCGACAGCGCCCCCAGCAGGGTGCCGCCGGAGCCGAGAAACTCAAAGCGCAGGTCGCCGGAGAGGTGCCGCAGCCGCGGCTCTGCGTCGCATGTGAGCGACACGCTGACCACCTCCGCCCCAGTCCGCGCCGTGGTGGTGCTGCGTGTCATGGCGACGCTCCCATCCCTGCCGCTCTCGTGCAGCCGCGAGGCGACGATCGGCTCCTCATCGCCGTCCACGAAGAGCTTGAACGTGTGCAGGGACCACCGGCGCGGCACGGCCACGAGGCGAATGCGGCGCAGGCTGATGATCGGCATGGTCGGCGGCACCTCGCCACCGTAGTCGCGCAGAAGCTGGGCGTAGTATGCGACGGAGCGGCGCTGGCTCGGCACCGTGAGACCCTTGCCATCGCGCGTCCGCTTCTCGCCGTAGTAGGCCATGACGGCGTCGGCGGACTGCGCGAAGCGGGGCTCGCGGGCGAGCAGCAGGCAGCACGCCATCACCCCGGTGCGCCCCTTGCCCGCCTTGCAGTGGATGACGGCGGTGCTGCCAGGGTGGGCCGTGAGGTATGCCGCGGCATCCTTCACGAATGCCGGCATGAGCCGCAGCGGGGCGGCGGCGTGGTCGAAGAAAGGGAAGCAGTGTACACGGCCGTGGAACTTGTCGGGGCTGTAGTGGTACGCCGCCTCGCGGCAGAGGTTGTAGACCATGTAGGCATCACCGTACTTGTAGTCGAGGTAGCGCAGCACATCGCTGTACTTATTGCGGTACAGCGCCTCCACACCACAGGCGGGGTAGCCCATGCACACGAGGCCGGGGTGGATCTCGGTGAGGTCGAGGTCAACCGACCCCTGCGGCACGCCCTTGTCGACCGTGCGCAGCTTCTTCTTGCTGACAAGGTAGCGAGCCGACTTCATCGCGCCGAGCGGCTCTCGTAGGAATCACTACACGCCGATACGCAGCCGCGTCGCAGGCGGTGTGCCCACGTACGTGCGCCGCCGGGCAGCAACAAGGCAGCGCCGTGTCCGCGAACGTGCGGAGGCGCAAAGCACGTTAAGAGCACGCAAAACGGAGATGGAGAATCGCAACGATCCCGAAGACCTCTCCCCCTCGTGAGGAGCCCCGCCTGGGAGGAGGAAAGGTGGGGAGGGGAGATACAGGGACAGAGAGCGGGGACCGGTGCCTAGACGGCGGGGCAGTCGGGTCGGTGCTGTGCTGCTTCCACCCCTGCGGAAGGAGCGCAACGGGGTGAGGCGGGGGAGAGGGGGTTGAGGGGGAGGGGGTGTTGGTGGTGATCGAACGGCACGACAATGCACGCGCGCACCCACACGAACCTCGCCGGCGCGATGTGAACGAGGTGGTGGTGGCAGTGCTGCACCCACGCAGCCGTGAAATGGGACGCGGCACACACAAAAGGAAAAAAAAAGGGGGGCACCCGTAACAGCAGGGAAGTGAGACACGCAGGATGCGCAGGCGGTGGCAAAAGGATCAGATGCAGGAGCTCCGTCGCTGCACAGCGCTCCGAGCAGCGCCTCAGCAATGCGTGCTGCTCCCTTGCGAGCCACCCAGCGGGCACGCTTGACACGCATCACGACGCTACGCGCCCGTTTGGTCGTGCTCGCCACCCTTCTGAAGGACGCGTTTGCCGAACGGGGGCGGCCAGAACGACGAGCCGCAAGGGCCGTACCGAGGCGGCACAACGCCCCCTTCCTGTGTTGGCACAGCATCGCGCTGTTGCACTCCTCACACTGTCTTCTCTTTTTCCTGATGTCTTCTCGGGCTTTTCTTTTTTTTTTTTTGTTGAGGCTGCCCGCGCCCACCAACCCCTGACCCAGCAACGGCCATTGCTGGTGGCGACCGCTGCCGCTGGCCTCACACTCCTGTCAACAGGTGACACGTGATTTCGGCTCTTGTGTGGACGTGTCGGGGCCCTGCGCTTCTCCTGCCGATCTCGCCCCTGGACCAGACACAGACAGGAAGTAGAGCATGCGCTGCGAGGGAACGGGGGGAGAGGGAAAAGCGCCAGTGGAGGTGGGGCGGCGCGCAAAGAAGCGGACGCAAGAGGGAGGAAAGCGGGGCTGCACGTGTGCCCGTTGCCGCCAGGCGTGTCTCGTCGGTACGGGCAGCGGCAGCGACTGCCTCACCCCCACGCGGTCCGCGCTGGGTGTTGCGCAGACGTGGCAATGGCCACATTGCCAGTGCCACGAGCGCCTGCGCTACCAGAAAACCAAGAGTTTTGGAAGGTGCGTGCACCCCCTCCTCTCCTTTCCTCGCCGGTCCCCCCTCCCCCGAGCCCAGTTCCCTGTCCTCGCAGCACAGCTGAGTTTTCTTTGCGTGAGTTTGTGTGCCGGCACACGCAACACGGCATGAATCGAAGACACACGCTAGAGAGATGGAGCAAAAGACAAGTAAACAGTAGTTTCGACTCCTCACCTCGCCACAGGGCACCCCTCTCACACATATGCAGCCCACGCCACGCGAGCGGCTCGATAGTGACGCAGGCGGGTCGCTTGGGACGGGGCCCTGAGCTGATACAACAAAAAAAGACCAGAGCATGAAGGGAGGGAGTTAAGTGAGACGAGGGCGCGAGGAGGGGGAGGAAGTGAAGCGATAAGCGAGGGGAACAGAGAGCCCCCTTAACAGAAGATGGAGGAGGTGCACGACCGCAAAGCGTGTACGATGCGGGAGAAGTGAAACGACACAAAGTGGAGTTAGGGGAGGCCGACGAGTGCAAGCAAGCAAGCAAGCCACAAAGAAAGACACAGAGGAGCGGCGGGCGAGCGCCAGAAAGGGGGGCTTGGAAAAATGGATGAGAGAATTCCGCGTCGGAGGAGACTGGGCTGGCAAGCAATACGCAAGCAAGCACACGGCGCGGGGAGGGGGGGGGACAAGCCGCACTCGCTCGAGAGCTCTTTGTGAGAGGCCCCCGCAGAGACGCACCGCCCCACCCACCCCTACCCCCTCCCGTCACGTCCCTCGTACCCTCTCGTCTCGTTCCTTCGCTGACGGCGTCAACGAAAACACGACTCTCACCGGCGCCGTCGTGTCTTGCGCGAATTCACCTCGTACGGGGTGCCAACTTCTCCCTGGACGCCATATGCGGCGGCGGTGGGCCCTACAGCTTGCTCTTCGTCTGCAGGCGCTCAATGCCCATTGACTTGAGGGCCTTCTTGGAGCACTTCATGAGGGTGTCGAAGTCCTGCATTGAAACGTGGCCGATGATGCCAAAGCGGAACGTCTCGGCGTGCGAGGCCTTGCCGGGGTAGATGATCAGCCCGCGTTCGTTGAGGTAGGTGTAGAACTTCATGAAGTTCCATCGCGGGTCGGTAGGCATATCGACGCACACGACGACGTCGGCGCAGCAGGGCTTGCTGTCGTCGAGGAAGAGCGTGAAGCCCATCTCCCTCACGGCCTGGCGCACGAGGCGCGCCTTGGCGCGGTAGGACTTCTTCCGCCCCGCGAGACCGCCATCACGCTTGTACTCTACAATCGCCTGCTGCAGTGCCATGACAACATGTACCGGCGGCGTGATGGCGAACTGCCCACTCTTGTCGAAGGCCTGCAGCTGCATGGAGAGGTCGAGTGTGGCGCTGCGCGCCTGCCCCTTTGACGCTTCGATGAGGGCCCGGCGGGCAATGACAATGGAGATGCCAGGCACGCTGTGGAGGCACTTGTTCGGTGCAGCCACCAGCACGTCACAGGCCTTGCTGTAGTCGCAGTCTATCCCGGCAAACGCGCTGATGCCGTCGATGATGATCTTGGCGTTGGGTAGTTCACGGCGCACCACCTTCGCGACCTGCTCTGCCGGGTACACCATCCCCGTGCTGGTCTCGTGCTGGACGAGGCCGACGTTCGTGATATCCGGGTTGGCACGGATGATCGCCTCGAGGGCGCCCATGTCCAGCTCCTTGCCCTCCCCCACCGTCAGCATCACCATCGGAAGCTTGAGCTTCTCCACGATGTAGCCCTGCTTTTCCGAGTACTTGCCGGAGTTTATGAGCAGGTACTTGCCGCCCTTCGCGGGGAAGATGGTCGAGATGGCTGCCTCGATGCCCATCGAGCCGGCACCCTGCTGGAGAATGCACACCCACTCCTTGGCGTCGAGTCCGACAATGGACAGCAGATCGGCGCGGACGGACTTGACGGCATCCATGAAGCGGCGGTCACGTCCTGCATAGTCCGTCATCATCGCCTCCTTCACCGTCTCCGAGGTCATCAACGGACCCGGGGTGAAGAGAATCGGCTTCTTAATCGGCGGCATGGCGACGGTGCTGGAGAGAGAGAGAGATGAATGGAAGAGGAAAAAACAAGTGGAGCAGCGCAGTGGGATCGTCTGTGGAAACTAAGATTGTGGTGTTGCTGGGGGAGAAAAAAAAACGATGAGCTGTGCAGACGTGGACGTTGAGCCCGGAGACGAGGAGAAGCAGGAGTTTTCTTTTTTTTTTCTCTCTCGCACTGCCAAGGAGCCGGCGGCGGCAGAGACGGAGTGATTATATTCGCTGGAGGCTGCAAAGGGCAGCACGGATGCTTTGCCTCAGGACGCGGGAGTGTGCTTGAGCACCAACGCCAGCCCCTGCCCAGGCGCCGATGAAGGAAGCCGCCGTGCATCGCGGCCGTGCCACACGACAGCGCTCGGAGTGAGAGTTTTGCTTTTCTTCGCTTTTTAGCCCACCCGACTCAGAGCTACTTCGCCCAACTCCGAGTCTGTTCCCAAACACAAAAGGACAGAGATAAAAGAAATGAAACAGACGGAGCGGGTTCAACTGATCGAATTGCGGTATTCACAGCCGAAGAACGGTCGCCTCCAGTTCGGTTAGGTCAACAGGGTGACGGTGAGTCACTTGGAAGGTTGCCGACGCTCGTACAGACGCACGCGCCGTAACAAGTCACACGCTTCAGCCTGCGTGGGGGGAAACAGAAGCGAGGCAGCGGCGAGACGTGAAAACAGAAATAGAGAGAGCGCAGAGAAAGAGAGACGCGAAACGAAAAAGGAGGAAACGGAGAAGACTTCGCTCTCCTTTCAGAAAAAGAAAACGTTGCGCTCGCGACGCGCACGGAGCTTTTTTTTTTTCCTTGGCGGGAGAGCGTTGAAGCAAGAACGACAACGTCCAGTACTTCGGCGAGAAATCACAAATGGGAGCCTTGACAAAAAAAAAAAAACCGCAGTGGCTTTTCGAGGTTGAGCACCTACGTGTAAGGGGTAAAACGAGAAGAGAAGAGACTCAATACGATCGGCAAAGCGTGATGCCACACAGCCACAGACCCTGCGGCACTTTCAAGTTACTTACGCAACGAGAATGCAACCGCTTGTCGTGCTGATGGCGCGTTCGGCACAGGCAAGCGACCCGACTTTTGAGACGAGTGGCAGCGCTGATAACGATGCACCGCCGCAGCTCCCTCTTTCCTTTCCGTCTTGGCCCGCCCAACAATTCCATTGACGCCTGCTCTTTCTGCGGAATCAGCGAATAATCAGCGTGCGCATGCTGCAGTCGAGTGCGGCAATGCGGTCGCGCAGCTCGGTGGCCACGTCCTTGTCCACGTCCATGATGAGGTAGCCGATTGCCTTGTAGGTCGACAAAAACTGCATGCCGATGTTGCAGTCCAGGTCGACGGCGATCTTGTTGATATCCTTGAGCGCGCCGGGAATGTTCAGGTGCACGTTGGTGATGCGGAAGTTCGCCTTGTTCACCGGCGGCGGCACGAGCTGCGGAAAGTTCACTGCACCAGCGGTGGTGCCGTTCGTCACGAAGTGGGCGAGAGCCGAGCCAACCTCGGCGCCGATGGACGCCTGCGCCTCGCACGTCGACCCGCCCACATGCGGCGTCAAAATCACGTTGGGGATGCCCTGCAGCGGTGTCTTGTGCAGCTCCTTGTTGGACCCCGGCTCCGCTGGGTACACATCGATCGCGGCACCGGCGAGGTGCCCCTCGCGGAGAGCCTTGGCCAGTGCCTCCAGGTCGACGATGGTGCCGCGGCTAGCGTTGATGAAGTAGGCGCCCTGCTTCATGAGCCGGATCTGCTCTTCGCCAATCATACCCTTCGTAATGTCCGTCTCTGGCACATGAATGGTTACGAAGTCGGACACGGTAAGCAAGTCGTTCACGTGCGTGAACTTCGTCGCGTTGCCCAGCACCAAGGTCGGCACCACGTCGTAGAAAATGACGTTCATACCGAGAGACTCCGCCAGCACACCCACCTGCGAGCCGATGTGGCCGTAGCCGATAATGCCGAGCGTCTTGCCGCGCACCTCGTAGCAGCCAATGTGTGTTTTGTTCCAGACACCGCGATGGACCTCCTCGCTGCGCTGTGTGACCTTTCGTGAGAGAGAAATGATCTCGCCAATAACGAGCTCGGCCACACTGCGAGTGTTCGCAAACGGGGAGTTGAACACAACCACGCCGCGCTTGTTCGCGTAGTTCAGGTCAACCTGGTTCGTTCCAATGCAGAAGCAACCGATGGCGAGGAGCTTTGGTGCCGCCTCGAGCACCTCTTCAGTCACCTGCGTCTTGCTGCGGATCCCGAGAAAGTGCACATCCTTGATCTTCTCGAGGAGCACCTCCATCGGCAGCGCGCTCGGCACGGCCTCCACCACGCACCCCTTCGACTCCAGCAGCTCCTTCGCAGCCGGGTTGACGCCCTCCAGCAAGAGGGCGTGGTACGGCGGGTCCACGACGACAGGCTTCATCTGGCTGACGTTTTATCTTCTCGCGCGGTGACAGCTCACTCTGGCGGCGCAGTTGACACACTCGAGAGGGCGGCGATAAAGTGGTGTGTTGAAGCGTGTGTGTGTGTGGAAAAGAAAGTTTCGGAAATGAGTGCTGCCCGAGTGGAAGGCAGGCCTACAAAAGTTCTAGGGCCCTTGTGGTGGAAAGCTGTGGGGCAGGCGCCGTACATCGAACAGGGGCGGAGCAGAAAGGGCGTGGATAGCAAGAGGTAAAGCCTCCACTTAGGGACGATAACGAAGCCTGGGAGCTGAAAGGCTTTGAAAAAAAAAAAATGCATGTTTGCGGAAGTGAAGAACCCTCACGAAGTCGCATTTGAGAGCCCAGCCAACAACAGCAATGCTGGCCCGCAAACTCACTCCTGCAACTGTTTTGTCTTGTCAATTCAGTGCGCTCCTTTTTTGATGAAGGTGCGGCAAGGTACCGGTGTGAGGAGAGCCTTGCATCGCCTTGGAGAGGAAAACCGCCACACGGGTTGTGACCTGTCCGAAAAGTGGAAGAGGAAGAGAAACCTAGCCCGTGCATTCGGCACCCGTCACGTGCCCATGGGAGAAGGGAAGAGAAGAAAAATACAGAGCGGTACGCACTTGTTCCCGCACGAGGCGCGAGGTGACGGAGTGCAATCGCGATGGCGTCTGAAGTCTGAAAGAAAAGAGAAGCGAAAAACCCAGTGCTTTTGCTGTGGCATTCACACTTTGCCCAACGTGAGCAAAGGCGAAGCCGAACCCAAAGCACAAAACACGAAAGCAAATTCAACGGTTCACTGATCGGACTCGTCGGCCGTCGGTAGCGGCAGCGGCGGCGGCGTCTCATCCGGCATCACCGCCACCTGCACCGGCGACAGCCGCGGCGTCCTTTCGCCGCGCCGTGCTGCCTCGATGATCCGCTGAATGCGTGCCGCAGCCGCGTCGCGAACTGCAGCAATGTTCATTGGAACTTGAAAGACGCGCTTGAAGTGCACCCACTCCAAGCTGGCGCTCATTCCCCGATCAGGGGAGACGTGCAACGCGTCGGAGGACAGGTCCACATCGACAACGTCGCCTGTCACGACAGCGGACGTTCCTGGCGTAATGTAGCAGCACCGCTTTCCCTTCACCTGCCTCGCCAGCTCCTTCGTCATCTCCGTGGCGGCAGGCGAGACAATGGGCGCAACGCCGAGGTCGAGAAGAGAGAAGTCGAAGTAGTTGCTTGTCACAAAGCCCTTCCCGATGGCCGAGGCGTCAAGCTCACAGTCGATGGGTGCACTGTCGCCCGGGGCCAGCTCCGCAACGTCGCCATCGCTTGAACGGCTTCGCTTGCGTCGCTCTCGGTCGCGTGCGGGGACAGGGGCGTCGTCGCGAGACGGCGAGGGCGACTGGTCCTCGCTGCTCGTGTCGGCTGCCTCGTACCGCAATTCGTGCGGAAGCGAGACAGAGTCACTGTCGACCCCAGAGTCGGTGGTGTCTCGCATGATGTCGGCGACGCCATTGATGCGCTTTGGAAAGCGTGCAGTCTGACTGCTGTCCGAGTCCAGTACAAACCGAAGGAACTCGACCAGCGGCCCGAGGTGCTTTTTGTCGCTCGTCTGTGACGTCATGTGAGGGCTGCCCAAATGGCGATGTCAGTGGATGAATGCTGCCGTTGTCGGAAGAGAGGTGGCGTTGGCCGGCATGACTACGCGACAGAGGCAGAAGGAAAAGAGAGGTGCAAAGACGAGCGAAGGCGTGTGAGTGCATTGGAGAGCCACTTGCGGACCATGACGATTCGAAACGAACACGCGGCGCACCCGCGCCAGCACTCTTGTGCTCTACAGTCCTGACACCACCCGTTTCTTCCTTTTCGTAAATCAAGGGGAGATCTGGCACGCCGCAGGTAGCGCGGTGATGTCGGTTTGTCGTATGGAAAGCAAACCGGAGACTGGGCGCAGTGGCGGATACCTGAAGAGTGGCGCAAACAAGGACGTACACTTCTTTCACTGCTGCGCGTCGGAGCCGCACCGAAGAGAGGGGGAGGGGGCAGGTAAACGGCAGGAGACGTCGCGGCGATGGCGTTGATGTCGCAAGCGGCTGCATGCCGGCCTTCATTTGTCAGCAATTAAGTGCCGCCGGCGCTTCCTTCCCCCCCCCCCTTCCCCGCCCCCCCCCCCTCCGTCCACACCCACAAGCTGACATCTGCCCTGTGGCGCTCTGACTTTTTCACTTGGGCTTAGCTCACCTCGCAAGGGCTCTGGTTATCGCGGTGGCCGCAACTGGGAACACGTGACCGATGCCCCAGCACTAGCACTGGCTGGGAGGCGGCACCCCGCTGACGAACCTGAGCCAAATTGAGGCTTCGAAAGCCACACAAAGCGCCATCCGCGATTAGCGCAAAAAAAAAAAAATGGAGGTCAATACCGGCCACCTTGCCTTTTCCCCGTTTGCGGGCAAAATGCATGTCAAGGCATGTCACCCGCTGCTGCCCGCTTTGTCGTGTAATGTCACGGTTCGTGTACCACCAACCTCTCACATGGCCTATATTCACGCTTTCATCTCGCACCTCTTTCTCAAATGCAGCGCGCAGATCGCTGCCGTACAAACGCCTCCAGTCTAACCCTTTTTTGCCTCTCTTTTCTTCATACCGCACGCTTACCCCAGAAGAGTCTCAACGATTCGTACATCAGATACCCATGGCCACCGCACCACTGCCACTTGTCACGCGCAGCGACGTCATTGTGGATGACAGCTTTATCTGCTGCGTGTGCACCAAACCCATGATCCCGGCGGTGCGCAACGTTTGTTGTAAGCACTACGTCTGCCTTCGATGCTCGTTCATGTGCGAGACGCGGTGCCCGCTGTGCCGCAGTGAAACCGAGTGGTTTACCGACAAGGACTTCAGCTGCCGCATCCGACATGCCGTGCAGGACGCTCTCATTTCCGAGTCGCTCGAGCAGCTCCGCGCAGCTCGCGGAAACACCGCAGTGGTCACCGCTCGCGAAATCGTAGTTGGTCATCTCGATACCAAGAGGCTCGAGGTTGACATCAATGCTGCCGCCGCCGACTTGCAGCGCGTGCAGCAGTACGAAGTACGATATGCGACCGATGTCCAGAATCAGCGCACCACTGCCGACGAAGTGTTCTACTGCCATTCTCCTGTTCAGCCCAGCGCCTTTGTCAACAGAGGTCCCGTGCGCGTTCTTCTCTGCACCACTCCGTCGCTCGCCGACGCGTCCAAGCTGGATGGATTCCCTCAACTGCGCGTGCTTCACTTGCAAGGCTGCCGCCAACTCAAGCGACTGCCGCCGCTCTGCGCCGCCGCCGAGCTGCGCGAGCTAATCGTGCGGGACAGCGGCATCCGCAGCGTCGCCGGCGTGGGAGACTGTCCGCTTCTGGCAACGGTGGAACTCTGTGACTGCGCCGACCTCGCAGACGTTTCGGATCTGGCGTGCCTGGGAAAGCTTGTCAAACTGTCGCTAGAGGGCTGTCGCAAGGTCAGCCTCCTGCCGACGATGTCAAAATCAAGCGCGTTGGAGCAGGCGTTTTTCGGGGGGACGAGCATCAGCACCCTCGGTTGCTTGGCTTCGTGTGCTGCCACCTTACGTGTGATTGCAGCAGAGGGCTGCGAAAACCTCACAAGCATTGCCCCGCTCTCTGGCATGATGCAGCTGAGTGAAGTTCGTTTGCGGGGCACGGGAGTCAGCGACTTGACACCGCTTGCCGCCAGCCTGGCGACGCTAACGGTGGTCGACGTGGAGGACTGCGCAGGTCTGCAGAGCATCAAGTGCCTTTCGGCGGCCACCGCGCTCCGTGAGCTGCACTGCGGCGGAACCCAGATCACCGACCTCGCACCACTCCAGCCCGTAGCTGGCACGCTTGAGGTGGTGCGGGCGGGCAGGTGCCGGCGCGTCGACACCATTGCGGCACTGTCAGAAGCGACGCGGCTTTGTCACGTGGACCTCAGCGGAACAGGCGTGAGCAGCGTCGAACCACTTCATTTTAGCGCCGCCTCGCTGAAGGTGCTTTGCCTCGGCCAGCTTGCGGAGCTCACCGACCTGTCACCCGTCTCCGCCGCTCCGCACTTGCTCCACGTCGACGTGCAGTCCACCGGAGTGAAGAGTCTGACGGCTCTCAAGGCGAGTGCTACCAGCCTGCAGGTGGTTTGCGCAGACAAGTGTAACCTCTCCGACTTGTCACCGCTGCGCAGCTGCGGGCAGCTCCGCGAGATACGCCTTGCCAGCACCACCGTGAGCTCGATCGAGCCGCTGCGATCCAGCGTGTCGTCGCTGCAGTGCCTCTTCCTCGGCGGGTGCTCACGCCTTGGCGACATCTCCGCGCTCGTGCACGCCAAGCAATTGCGGGAGGTGTACCTCACTAACACAAACATCAGCTCGGTGGAGGCGCTTCTGCCCTCGGCGAGCTGTTTGGAGGTGGTGGCGCTGGGGGGCTGCTCCCGCGTGTCAGACATTGCGCCGCTGCTCGCCGCCACGCATCTACGGCTCGTCTACCTCTGGGGCACGAACGTCGGCGACATCGCGGCGCTCCGGTTCAGCGCACCGACGCTGGAGGTGCTGGAGATCGGCGGCTGCAGCCGCGTCTGTGACATTTCGCCTCTCGCCAACGCCGCTAAGCTGCGGGAGGTGCGCATGCAAAAGACGACCATCACGAGTATTGAAGCGCTGCGGCCCAGCGCTGGCACACTGGAAGTTGTGGGTCTGGCTGACTGCGCTCGCATCGCCGATCTGTCCCCTCTTTCCGCCGCCACAAAACTCCGTCAGGTGCTCCTCACGAGGACTGCCGTGAGCAGCCTGGAGCCCCTGCGAGCTACCGCGCCGTGCCTCGAGGTGCTCGCACTCGGCAATTGCAGCAGCATTTCTGACCTTTCCCCCATCGCCTCCGCGACGCGGCTGAGGGAGGTGTTCGTGTGGGGGACCAGTGTCCGTAGTGTCGAGGCGTTAAGAGCCACCGCTGCTTCTCTCACGGTGCTGGAGCTTACCCATTGCAAGGGCGTCACGGATGTTTCCGCTCTTGGGAATGCGGTGCAGCTGCATCGCTTGAATCTGACAGAGACGGCCATTGACTCTATCGACGTCGTGCGTGCTTCCTTGCGCACCCTCGAGTACGTCAACCTCAGCGGCTGCGCGCAGCTGCACGAGCTGACCCCGTTGCGCGCAGCCACCGCGCTGAAGGTCGCACATCTGCGCAAGCTGCGTCTCAGCACGCTGCACGTGCTGGCTGGCACCACGCGGCAGCTGGAAGACGTGGACTTCAGTGGCTGCCTGAATCTGCACGATATCAGTGCTTTGGCACTGGCGACGCAGTTGCGGCGGGTGGCACTCAGGAACACCTCGGTGGCTGATCTGAATGCTCTCGCAGGCAGTGCGGCCGTGCTGAGTGTTGTCGACGCAAGCGGCTGCACCAACCTTGCGGACGTTTCAGCACTTGCACTTGCGGAGCATTTGACACAGGTGAAGCTGAACTACACCCGCATTGAAAGTCTCGATGTCCTGCACGCGAGCGCGGCATCACTGGAGGTGCTCGAGGTTACCGGCTGCATCAACCTCGACTCTGCCAGTATCCCGGTAGGGACGCCAAGGATGAAGTCTTTTGTGCATGATTGAAAACAGTCGCCTGCGACGCCGTACCCTCTTTTTTTTTTTGTTTGTTTATTCAAACAGCCTTGCTATGTCACTGTGTTGGAAGAGAGCTCGGGTGTGGCGTCCGCCGTCTACGGCCTCCGGCAGTGCACAAGCCTCAACCAGCCGCAGCAAGAGGTGCTCACGTTATCGCGGGTGGCTATTCTCTTTCGATAGTTGCGCTCCGGCCCCCACGCTGTGTTGACGCGAGCGACTCTCTCTAACGCCCATGGTGAGAAGTTGGGTTCGACCCAGCTTCTCACACGGGGGAACCAGGAGTGAGCCAAGGCACGGGGTTTCGTGATGCAGGTCTCGGTGGTGGGGGACTAACTCTGTTGAGACGTTTGCTTCGAAAGAGGCACAGTGAGAAGACAAAAAAAAAAAGTAGCCTCGCTATGCGACGTGAGGTGCAGATGCGCTTGTCTCTGTGTGCTCATCTAGAGCCGCCCCGTCACCGCTGTTCAGCGTGCACGCGGTGGCGCGCGTCGCACGCCACTGTTGCTGGCTCCTTTCCCCCTTTGACTGGTTGTTTTACACAATCTACGTACAGCGGCGTCAGCCGGCAGCAGCAAAACGGGCAGTTCCATAGTTGCGCTGCCACCATGCGCACCTCAAGACTGCAGCTCTAGCCGCTCGTTTGCCGCTACCGGGCTTCCGCGCTGTTACGTTTTCAGAATTTGTGTTCGTCTTTATCTTGTGCTGTCGCATCTCGAGAAGGCTCATACTTCAGCGAAGGCCTCACTGTTGAGCGAGTACCGCTGCGCTCGTCTCGAAGCCACTTCTCTCTGTCTTGTGACATGCTTGCTTTCTAAAGCGCCGCTGCGGCGCTTGTTAAGTGACCAGGGCTCCTCTCTCGCTTATCTGTTTTTTCATTCTTACTTTTTTTCTATTGTCTACGCTTCCCCCATTCTAGTCGATTCCTTTCCCGAGCGCTCTGTCGCGCGGCTTTGCGGCACTATTGCTCACAACAGCGATCATGGAGCACGTCTTTAGGCTCACACAGAAATACAACAAGCCATCTACACGAGACACCAGGAGAGTCGTAAGTCGCTGTGCGTGGCAGTCGCGAAGCTCTCCGCTCTAGGTGCATCGGCTATCTCTGACCCCGACCGGCTGCGCGACGTGTCTCTCTCTTTCCCTAACGTTCGCAACAGTGGAGTCTCAAGGCCGTCAGATCATGCCGTATCGCTTCTGCCGGGCACCGATGGAGCCCGTTCGCGCCGAGGCAGCGATTCCTGCGCACGTGTGCTCTACCAGCTCTCTCCCCCTCCCTCTCTCCCTCTCTGCCTCCCTCTTTCCTTCATCTCTTGTCTCGCGCCAATCCGCCTCCCCTCCCTTGCACGCGGACACGACCGCCGACTCCCACGGCGCGTGCGGGCTTGTATCGACAAGGGAGTTGCACCCTGCACTTTGGCCTTTGCTTTGGCTTTCCCCTTCCGTTCACACACCCTCCAATCCCCCCAGCGCTTCAACCAACTCAATCCATCTGAAGAGCTTCAAAAAGAACGTTATGGAACACCTGATTAACACGTTGCAGCACCTCCACAGTCAGCTCCAACTCGATGACACGTACAGGGCGAGCTCCTTCAAGGGTGTGCAGCTTCTCTCGGCCCTCCGCGCGGATGCCCTGGCGCAGGTGCTGAGCTACGCCTCCATCCTGGGTACTTGCACCCCGGCGGCACTCTCGCCTAAAGCGCGCCTCTACGCGACGGTCGTGAGCGGGGACTATGAGGGCACCAAGGTGCTGCTGCCGATCGACACCTCCACCGACGTTCTGCGCTGCCTTCTGCCTAGCCGCTCCAGCCTGCTCGACCCGCTTCACACGCTGGAGCTGTCTGCCTGGTGGCTTGCCCGCTGCCGCCTCACCCTGCGGACTCGCGGCGAGGCGGCACTGCAGGCGGTCGTCGATGCCGGGCCTGAAATCCTGGCGAAGTTGCGGGCCATCACGCTGCAGCGCCCGTACGACACCGCCCCTGAGCTGCCGCCCGCCGCGGTGCACCGGCTGGAGGAAGTGTCGGTGAACGAGCTGGACCAACTGTTCCACGCGGTGCAGCCGGCTGACATGGCGCACCTGCACACGCTTTCCGTGGACGGGTGCGGTGAGCAGACGCTGCAGTTTGTTCGTGGAGTGCCGTGGCTGGCGTCACTGTTCGTGCATGGCGGCCAGTTCACAGCGCTGCGCCTGAGTGAGCTCGCCTGTGCGGCGAGTTTACGCAACGTCAACATCAATGGCGCGCACATCGAGCAGCTCACCGGATTTGCGCGCTGCACGTCGCTGGTGCACCTCAACGTGCGTGGGTGCTCAGATTTGCACAGTTTGGCACCCGTGGCAGCGGCGCCAGCGCTGCGGACGCTCCTGGCCTCGGAGAGCGGCGTGCGCGACATCGACGGCCTCTGCCGTTGCGGGCAGCTCGAGACGGTGGAGTTTAACGTCTGCATGCACTTGACCAGTCTCGCGCAGCTCGCCGGGGCACCGTTGCTACGGCTCATCGACGCCGGGTACAGCGGAGTGGAGAAGCTCGACGGCCTCGGTGCGTGCCCGCGGCTGGAGCTCGTGGACGTGCGCGGTTGCGGAAATCTGCACAGCTTGGCACCGCTCGCTGGCGCGCGGCAGCTACGCACAATCTACGCAGCCTGCAGCGGGGTGAGCAGCATTAGCGGCTTGGATGCGTGCCCGGCCCTCGCGACCATCGATCTCCGCCTCTGCGTTCAGTTACACAGCCTGGCGTCACTGGCAGAAGCACCGGCGCTCGTGTCCATCCGTGCCGCTAAGAGCGGTGTGGAGAGCGTCGAGGGTCTCGACAAGTGTCCGGCGCTCGAGAGCCTCGAGCTCTGCGAATGTGAGCGGCTCCAGAGTGTGGCACCGCTTGCCGGTGCGCCGCGCCTGCGCAGGCTTCTTCTCTCCACGGATAAGGTCCCAGGGTACGACGCTCTCGCACAGCGGGGGGTGGTGGAGTTGAGTGCCCCGCGGCATGCATTTGCGTTTCCGTGGTATCTGATCTGACTGGAATGCCGGGACAGTGGGGAGGGACCCATCCCACCTTTCCCACGGCCGCCACCCCGGCGCGTGCTGTGGCGCGCGCTTTTCAACCACGCCGGCCGTTGCTGCGCGCGTTCATTTTTTTTTTTCAGATTGTTGTGTCCTTTGCTGCCTGCGGTGGTTGGGTCGGCTGAGCTGCAGGGGTGTGCAGAGCTCTCGCACCCTGCTGTATCCCCCCATCTGTGTTTGCTTCATGCACTGATGTTAAATTCTCTGTGTCTCGCCTGCTCCTCATGAGCGCCTTCATACGCCAACTAAGTCTTGCGTTGTTTACCACGTGTTGCGGGACGGTAACGCCGCAAGCAAGGCGCCGGCGTGCGGCGACGCGGTTGCGTATGTGTGTGTGTGTCTTGCGCGTGCACTGGCTCCCTCAACGCGAACGCCGTCGCTGCACACCCAGCCGTGTCGGGCGTGCTGTGTGCAATGGTGTTCGCTACGACGAGGTCTGAGTCACTACTTGGGTGGATCTGGAACACGGGGCCGCGTGGGAGGGAGGGGGGACTTGAGTGAGTGAAGGGACACGCGGCATCTCCGGCTCTCCACTGCCCCCCTCCCCCCTCGGATCAAATCGTGCTTATCTGTGTTGTCCTGCTGCGTGTGCGCTGCATGCCGGCTGCTTGCGTGTGCCATGTGCTTGGGTCTGACTGCTCTTTTTTCCCTTTCTCTTTGCCTTC